>KZ654604.1:38471-56744 GCA_001010745.2 Gerris buenoi
TCGTATTCTTTGAACTATCATTATTGACTGGATATTGTTGAGTTGAGGTGCTAGCTTCAGATTGTTTGGCCATTTTTTTAGAAGTTTTACTGCCTTCTAATTGAGACCGTATCCTCTTGCCGGTTTTTGAGGCCCTGTGTACGGGGATATATTCTTGATCATCCTCAGAGACGGAGGAATAGTAAACTACACTCTCTCCGTCCGAGGCAGTCATCGTACCAGATGACATAATAAAGGCCGTAAGGCCTTTATTATGTGTACTTTTATTAAGTTAATGCGCGATTTTAATTGTCTCTTATTGCTGTAGCAACCACAAACAATTTAAATAAGGAAAATAGTAATATAGGAATTGTTTGTTTACCTGTCACCTCCCCACTCTTCACCCCGTTTTCTCTACACAAAAATTATAAAAATAAGAAAAAAAGAAAACTTCTGAACAAGAAAAACTACTTAATAAAATAAAATGAAAGTTTATACACTGAAAGATAACAACATAATATAACGTTCTGTAAAATTTCAACAATAAATTTGGTCTCTAAACACACTTATCTTATATAAGTTAATCGTTATTTAGGGTTTAATGGCATGCATAATTTAATTTAATTAATTTATTGTTATTCAATTTTTTTTATTGTCAGCCGATTGTTAGGGGTTAATTTATTGTTTAGTGCAATTAATTGACATGCTTATTCTCTGCCCTACTGGCAAATAAATTTGATATTATTGAAAATGTTGTAGCTTTTCCTTATACTTTGGTTGAGGGGTTTCCTTGTCTACCCTCAACTAACATTTTCCGGACAAGGTGGCGCCTAAATCCTTTTTTTAATTAAATCCTTTCCCCCCCCCCCCTTTTTTTTAACTACCTTATTCCTATATATTTATTTTGCCTCCCCCACGACCACCGCCAACTGAGCAGCGGCACGAAAGTAAAACCGTAACATTTGCATAATTGATACGTTTTATTCATGTAAAAAACCAAAACTATTTTGACAATAAAAAACGGTGGGAAACATTTAAAAAATTAGACAATAATGTCTTGTAGAAGCATAAAATCAATAAATGTATGCGATAGGATGCGAGGAAGCTATGTGCCACACTATTTGTCAATTTATATTGATTACGTTTATTTTAATAATACTTACGTATTAATTAGTTTACTTTCAAATTCAGTTGTGTTATATCTCCTCTCTTTATTTCCAGCAAATCTGTCAAAATAAATTTAAATGGATATTATTTTCTTTTAGATCTTTATTTTAGTGTAATATAAACGAGTGATTAAAGATGCTGCATTTAGAAAAGTGCTGTTTCTGCGCACCTCTCAAAGTCGGAGTTATAATCATCGGCTATTTGTTTGCGGTAATTATACACCTCATACATACATGAATTATTGTTACCTAATGGCAAATCTAACTCAATTATTACTACGTATCTATGAATTTTCAAAACCTTTGTGAAAACGGTTTTGGAGTTCGAATCCCCATGGAATCGGTGATTTCAAAACGTTTTTAGTTTAGGGTCACAATTGCAAATATTTGGTTTTGTATTAAAAACTGTTTATTTTAAAAAATAGCATTAAAACCGGTATTGAATAGAAAACAGAATCGAGACATTCACAGTAGGTATGATGAGCTGAGGTATTATTTTATCACTTCATTCATTATCATTTATTTCAGAGGTATAATTTTATTACTTCAGGACCCAGACAAAGTGATAAAATTAACCGACTGATAATAATAAGTAAAAAGCTTCCATATAAGAGGAAAAACTCAAAACAAAATTATAAACAAAAAAAAATAAAATGGGTCAGATAAGACATATTTACCAAAATTAGTGATGTGATGAAACTAGGGAATAAAATAAAATACATAGAGAATAGACTTAAAATAGAGTTGACATTTGGCGCGATTTCTTGTCCCTTCATGAAAAGCATAAAAAGTGACATCAGCGCTATCTGTTGTTCGTTGCATCAACTAAAAAAAGGGGTGGGGATGAAATGTAGCGCATTTAGTTCCTCTATGCCTCTACTAGGTGTCGCTAGTAGTCATCCCCTAAAATTCGCATTTTATAAATACTATGCTTAGTTATTACAAGTGTCACTTTATTTTGTTTTTTATCACATCTTTTTTTTAAACATTTTATTTAGTAACAAAATGTTCATATAAAGTAATTTAAAGTAACAACTTGTAATAAACTAAGCATAGTATTTATGAAATGAGAACATAAAGAACAAACCTAATATACTTTTTTGTCACAACCTTTTTATTTTATTATTTTATTATTGGTGTTAGAGCAGCCTGGAACACAGCATTTTCTGAATCTTTTGACCATAGTGAAAGGAAATTGATGTCGGTGAATTTAAAGAAAACAACAAATTATAAGGCTTCGAAAATGATTTACATAACTCTTTAAGTACTGAAAAATTTAGTAAAAAAAAAACGTCAACAATCCTTTTAAATTAATTATCTAAGACCAAAATAAACCGCTGTCATTTTTTGTTGTCCCCTTATTTCTTGAAATTTTTGAGAGCAGCGCATTCTATGAGCCGTTGAACGAACTATTTTCCAATTTTTGTGACGTCATGATGGACACGGGATTTTTCAACGAATGCCACCCCCCTGATACATACCCCCCTGATACACCCCCCTGAGAATTGCAATATACATAAAATTTATTTCAATTTTATTTTTTAGAAACCATACAAAATAAATTTAAGGGACAAACTAATTCTTACATATTTTTTAGGTAATAAATATTACGACGTTTCGAAGGGCTTAAAAACAGCTTTGAACATTCTTAGAAGATTAAAAATTAACCTTAAAAAACACAAAACAAATCATCTTTTGATGATTTTCAATCATATAATCCTCCTAATATGATGTCAAACGTGGAGATTTCCGTTTGTCGACCAGTCTCAACACCGACAGATCACAGCATGAGAAAGAAGTTAAACATTATCTCTAGCAAGTTACTTTAGAGTTAAATTCGTGATACCGAAATCACCTTTGACATCGAAAGTATCGTTTACCTGGTCGCAGGTACAATGTACTTACTCGAGTATATTAATACAAGGATGTTGAATAAAGAAGAATGGAAAGTTAGGTAGAGTTTAAAGGCAAAAGAATGACCCCATGGATATCAGAGAAATGGGAGAAAAAACAAATTGTACTGCGCATGCTCACATATTTAAATTGGGACAAATTACCTTCTTTGTTTATTTTAAATCAGGTTATAAACTTATTTGACTATAACAAATTATTTGTAACCTGTAACCTATAACCAAGAGGAAGGAAATTCGTCCCATTGGACTCATTAGAGCTCCTATTTTACATATCTTCATAAGAGCACTTTTTTTCTACAACCCTCCATCCCCTTAATTTAACATCCTTAATATAATACGTATTATTACTCATTTTTGGTCATTGATGTAATAACGCATTAAACATTATGTTTTAGATATTTGGAGGATTACTCGACTTGTATGTGTTCACGAATCTACTATTGAATCTGAAAAATCAATCAGTAACCCGTCAGTATTGACAAAGTTCATTTTGCATTTGTTAAATCTATATATATAAAGATGAAAGTCCGTGGGTATGTGGGTATGTCCTTTGTACAAATCTACAGTTTTATTCCGATCATGATGAAAATTTGCACACTTGACCTTCAAAGCAAAGGGAAGGTCACTGTCTACATGGTTTTTTGAAATTTAATTTCTGGTACCCAGGGGTACGGGGTACAAGTAATGAATACGGGGTCAAAGTAATAAATACCCTTCATGATGCATATCGTTGAAAAGCTCTTTGAGAGTACATTAATTGTTGTTATGTATAGTTTTGTCATATTTTCATTTAGGAGGGGGGTAAAGTGGAAAAAATATGGTATGTATGTAAGTATGTGGGTATGACTTTTATACAAATCTACAGTTTTAATCCGATCTTGATGAAAATTTGCACACTTGACCTTCAAAGCAAGGGGAAGGNCATTTTCAACAGAATTTAATTCGTTTTCAGCAAGTTTGCTGTAAGGAAAGTTAGTTATTTTATTTGTTTTGTCATATCCAATTCTTTTCGCAATCTTCATTTTGACGGGTTTCAAATTTGTGTTTTTTATAAGAGAGTACTATAATTGTTGTTCTGTATAGTTTTGTCACATTTTCATTTAGGAGGGGGGTAAAGTGGAAAAATATAACTACATAATATATGGTGGATTTTTTCCTAATATTAAGGAGGTAAAATCTTAACCACGGAGTGCTGGTTTGGCGTGGGAGTGGGTGGACTGTAGAGCGGTTGATATGCCCCCTAAATTAACAAAAATGAAAAACATTGCCTACGCCACTGACTCGCATATTAAACTGAAGATAATGGCCAATATATGGCGAATTGCAATGTCAGGATCCAGAGTGTCTTCGTACTACAATGCATATAAATATATTGTACACATATTTTTCTAAAGTTAACTCTCTTAAGAATTACATCATCTTTAAAGCCTAAATTGCCTTTGTTTAAAAAAAATCTCTCCCCCCAAGAACACTGCTATTAAGTGCGTTTTAAAATGCCACAGCAAATAACTAAAAGTAAATTAGTGAATAAGCACATCCAAAAGTTAGTCCATATAAAATCCCAAAACCTTATCTCACGAATGTATTCCGAAAGAAAATCGTAATTAACAGGAACAAAATAAAAAGGCTGACAACTCCTTTGCCAAACCTCCTTGCTGATAAAGAGGTAAGTGTAGAATTTTATTTTTGTTTGTTTTATAAATCACAACCACCATTTTGTCTTAAAATGTCCTGACTTTTTGAAAAAATTATTATAAAAAGTGATACCAACCAAATTAATAATGGGAAACACGTAGGGAAATTTCTTTGTTCTTCAACTCACAGCCTTCATTTAGTATTTTAAAAAAAAAACAGACGTTATGTCTATTGCATTTGGAACTATAGTTAATCAGCTTATAGTAGCTCAGAACTTATTCAGAAACAATTTATAAAGAATTGAACCAGTTTTATTTAATCTTTTTCCAATAAGATAAATATATTAGATTGATAATTTCATTGAACTCGAGAGACACTTCTATTTTCTTTACAAATAAACGACCAGCAAATCTTATTAAAGTTGATTTAAGTTCTTTATGTTCGTAATTTTGCGACATTATTTAGAAACCAATATTTTACTAACCTGAAAATTGTTTTCCAGATAGTTTTCACGGCAATCTATGAGTAATTAAAAACAGACCGTTTCCTAACATCAAAATGATAACTTGATAAATAAAATTCGAAATCGCGAATTGAAATGATAAGTGAATCCCGATAAGAAAATTTGATAAGAATAAACTAAGTGGACACCCCACCCAGAGCCGGTAATCAATAAGTGATAATGTTAAATTGTTTTGCATTGTTTTTTTATAATAAGTAATCTTCTTTTTGTTTTGTTCTGTTTATATTATGATAAATGAGGTTTTTCAGTAGTTTAAGCTTTTTGTAAATATTTTGAAGTCATTTACAATTGTTAAAATTAGTTGAGTTTTCTCGTAGCACACTTTTAGCAGCAGATGCTATCAGCAAAGTTTAAGGTACTTTTTTGGGTGCGTAAAAAAATACGAAGACTGTGATGCATGATTTTCTGAACACGTATCCTAATTTCGTTAAATTCATCCCAGTAGTTTAGGCTCCACGCGTCTGCACAGATGACAGACATTTTTTAAAACCCACTTTTTTGAACTCAAGGGATCTCAAAACGTGTAAATCCATCAAAGTCACAAAATCGAATTCCCGGGCCATCACAATACTCTTTTTATATGAGAAAGTAAAATATAAATGTCGAATTTATTATGTGCGGCTGTCATTGAAGGGTTTCAAATGTTGCATGAAGCGGCACACTACCAAGGTATAGCTGGAGCAATGATACATTTTTTACTTTATTTATTAAAAAAAAAAAAAATAATAAAATGTATTATATATAGGGAGTTTGGTCGAAGATGTAACAAACGAAGAGGGCAGATTCTACCCATCATTTGCAACAAAAAACCCTATATATACCATGGATCAATTCTCATTAGTTTCGCCACAATAATTTTTTTGTTATTTTCCAAGGTACGTCAATTTTACTTTAAAAAATCAATTTCTGCTCCTAAAATATTGATGATAGAGCTAAAATGAAGCTTCAAATGACGTTATTACTCTTAACACCTTCTTTATTTCGTATCATATATTATTGCTGTTTGATGGATTTTTTAGGTGTTGAATTAACTTTAAATAATCAAAAACTTTTCGTTTTCATATATTTTTTTTATTCTGAAACGTTTCGACCCTTCTCTGCTTTATAAGGTCATTTTCAATCAAATTTTGTTTTCTAAAAATGAAAAAAACATTAACAATAATTAGTCACACTCCTTTTTTCATATGTTTTATACATAATAACAGTTTTTTGTGAAATTATAAAATTTAAGATATTTCTTCTACATTCCTCCTTTTTTTGAAACACATATAACAACTAATTAAAAAAAATTCTACTTACAAGTCAAAATAACATTTAGATGTCTGTCATAATATTCCTCGATGAGAGTTTGTCAAATTAATAGGTAATATAATATAAATTTTACAATGCATTTCTCTACTCCAACTACACAGTCTGAATATTAATAAACATTTTAAAATTTAAAACAACTTATATGAATTAACAATAACAATTTAACATAATTTAATATGAACCCGAAGTTGTATAATGAATTTGTATACTTTTCTACCATGTCATTAATATCTGTGATATTTATGTTAAATTGTTATTGTTAATTCATGTAAGTTGTTCTAAATTTTAAAATGTTTATTAATATTCAGACTGTGTAGTTGGAGTAGAGAAATGCATTGTAAAATTTATATTATATTACCTATTAATTTGACAAACTCTCATCGAGGAATATTATGACAGACATCTAAATGTTATTTTGACTTGTAAGTAGAATTTTTTTTAATTAGTTGTTATATGTGTTTCCAAAAAAGGAGGAATGTAGAAGAAATATCTTAAATTTTATAATTTCACAAAAAACTGTTATTATGTATAAAACATATGAAAAAAGGAGTGTGACTAATTATTGTTAATGTTTTTTTCATTTTTAGATAACAAAATTTGATTGAAAATGACCTTATAAAGCAGAGAAGGGTCGAAACGTTTCAGAATAAAAAAATATATGAAAACGAAAAGTTTTTGATTATTTAAAGTTAATTCAACACCTAAAAAATCCATCAAACAGCAATAATATATGATACTAAAATGAAGGTATCGTTAGAAAAAGGAGCAAATTTCAGTTTAGAAAATGTCTGTTTCAAATGCCTTAAGGGGGAAAATCATATCCATAAATTTAATTTTATTGTTAATTTTATTAAAGAAAATTAAATTTTATTTTTCTTTAAGCCTGTAATTATGCCAAAACGGCATGAGCTACAGGTTGCCAAATTTCAGTAAAACATCTCCATTTATTCCCTTTCAATTTATGTACCTTAACCCCATCAGTTAATATGCAATTTTAATACCTTTAGGTTAGTTTTATTGGGTTTTATTTTATCCATCTTCTGATATTGTTGGGTGTAAAAAGAAAAAGAATAATATATTAAATGTATTTCTACGATTTTAGGGAGTGATTTAAACAAAGCAGACATCATGTTCAACTCTGTCAAATAGACGCACAGGTGGGTGGCCTAGAGAAGACTTTACAAAGAAAAATAAATTAAGTTATGTTTTTAAAGAGGAATTGTTAAAGGCCTGAAGATCTCAAAGGAGGCGAAATATTGCCGAAATGAGATAATGTGAGAGTTTTTTTATACCCTAAAGACCAAAATAGAATAAACATATTTAATACCTTTAAAATAACAAATAATAAAAATTTAGGGAACCATATTGTCGCCCACCTAAAATTTAACTTTTTTATATGAATTCCTTGAAATACCATTGGACCACAGAGAAGTATATTTTTGTATTTTTTCTTTGATTTAGGACCCTTCCTTATGGTGTAGCGGGGAGAGGGTTATTTTTACTACGTTTGTATTAACTTGCTTTCTTGTTTGTTTTTTTGTTTGTCCGGTACAAATCTTGCAATAAAATTTTAACTAACATCCCGAGTAGCTAGACATTTGAAACTTTCAGAACACGATGACAATGCATTATTTTAATACCTTTAGTCATTTTCAACAGAATTTAATTCGTTTTCAGCAAGTTTGCTGTAAGGAAAGTTAGTTATTTTATTTGTTTTGTCATATCCAATTCTTTTCGCAATCTTCATTTTGACGGGTTTCAAATTTGTGTTTTTTATAAGAGGTAAACATTGAATGACAGCGAAAAAGGAAAAGTAAAGAAATAAATTAATTAAGTGACGTGTGCCAACCAGATTTAAATTCGGAACTATTTTTACTACGTTTTTATTAACTTGGTTTCTTGTTTGTTTGTTTGTTTGTTTGTCCGGTACAAATCTTGCAATCGAATTTTAACTAACATCCCGAGGAGGTAGACATTTGAAACTTTCAGAACAGCTCAGAACACGATGACAATGCATTATTTTAATACTTTTAGTCATTTTTCAGCAGAATTTAATTCGTTTTCAGCAAGTTTGCTGTATGGAAAGTTAGTTCGGAAAAAATCCGCAAGTTATTTTATTTGTTTTGTCACATCTAATTATTTTGGCAATCTTCATTTTGACGGGTTTCAAATTTAGTCCAGTCAATTTATCATAATTCATTGCAAAAGGTCCGGTATTTATGATTTTTGGATATGTTGTTGGGACTAAAGTCTATAAGATCAGAGTTGGCATAATCAAAAGGCGGGAAAATTTTGAGGGAAACGATTCTATTGGTCCCCCATGTTGAATGCAACTTCAGAAAAAAAATGCTCTACTCTACCCTTGTTTCACAAAAAAAATATAACGTTGCAACACCGATTTTCCCTTTTTATAACCCCAAAACTACCTCCACATTTGTTATTTCCCGCCTTCGATTGTGCCAACTCTAATCTTATAGACTGTAGTACCACTAGTAAAAAGCCAAGTTTGCAGAATCCTAGGCCCTGTGGAAGCAGAGTTAAAGCTAAAAAACATTGAAATTATATTTACTGCTTTAAAGCCTTATTTAAAGCTAATTATTTTATTATTTAAAGCCAATTATATTTACTGCTACTTCATTCCTTATGAATTTTCTCATAGTTTAACAATTTTCGCCGATATTTGCCCCTAAACCAGAGCAGTACTTAAAATTTCAATTTTTTGCAAAACATTTTCCAATTCTTATATGGCCTTATCTCGAAATCTATTGGACGTACAGACTTTTCGTTGGACTTAAATTGTTGTAAATTTATTGTACTGAAAAAAAAAGTAAGAACAACTAACATCGAACGACGCATAGTTTACGAGGTATTTAGCAGCAACTGAAAAAAGTCTGAGAATTATTCAGTTTTTCACATATTACGCAACTAGCACAGGTTTGTCGAAGCTGCAAACTTAGGATCACTCTACCCTAACTGGTCCGAACAACATATAAAAAATCAGAACTATCACAAAATGTTTATTTCTTGTATTTTTCATAAATCATCGTATTTTCGATGCTCTGTAATTAGAAAACTATAGTCCGTAGAGAAAAAAGCTATTGACATGAAATATTAGTAACTTTTCTCCTCTACAAAATTGGTAATAACCATTTTTTTCTCTCAGATGCACAGGAAAAGAGATAAAGATTAAAAACTGAAAAAAGTGGGAAAATTTCAATGTTTTTCTGCTATAAATCTGCTTCCACAGGATCTCGGATTCTGCAAACTTGGGTTTTTACTAGTATTACTAGTCCCAACAACATATCCAAAAATCATAAATACCGGACCTTTTGCAATGAATCCCAATTTTTTTGTATAAATTGACTGGACTAATTTGTGTTTTTTTATTAGAGGTAAACATTGAATGACAGCGAAAAAGGAAAAGTAAACAAATAAAATGACGTCTGAATACCAGATTTAAATTCGGAACTATTTTTTTCACTAACATTTAACAGAACATTTAAAAACGTAGTATATAAAAAGTTCTTTTTATCTTGAAATTATTTTGGCTTTTGTTTTGGTAATTTCGGTGTTAGAATAGCCGCCATTTCGGAAACTTGATTTATATTTGTGATCTAAATTTCAATACCTTTAAAATGATAATAAAATAAAAATACCATTTATTGAAATACAAAAAAAACATTCTTTTAACACACTATATTCAGTATTACTGATGATTTCAAATCAGCAGAGTGCTGTGGTTCCCATAAAAGGGGGGAATTATGCAGTGATGCACATTCATAATTTAATTTTAAACAAATTATACATTATTACTTTTTATTAAATTATACATTATTACTGTTAACTATCTATTTACATATTTTCATATTCCTTAAATTTATTTTATGGTTCATTTTATTAATTAGTCTTCATTTTTTATTATCATCATATTTGTTTATTTCGGTAACCATTCCTCGTTAAAGATTACACCCATCCTCTTCCACATCCTTCTATCCTCTGCCACCCTTTTCCAAGTTACCCCACCGCAAGTTGCTCTCATCTCCTGGTCCCATTTTCTAATCGGTCTTCCTACTTTTCTTTTACCTTCCAAGGGCCACCAGTCTAGTATCTTTCTTGACCATCTATCGTCTCTTGTCCTGACTATATGGCCTGCCCACGTCCATTTCCTAGAGAGTACTGTCCTTCCTATATCTTCGATTCCTGTTTTGCTAGCTATCCATCTATTGCTCTTTCTTTCTCTTCTTGTTATCCCTAACATGCTTCTTTCCATTCCTTTTACTGCCACTCTTAATTTCCCCAGTATTGCTCTGTCCAGGACCCAAGTTTCACAGCTGTAAGTGATTACGGGTAACACTGTTGACTTCCATAGTTTAACTTTTTTTCTTACATCAATCTCTGACTTAAAGATTAATTTATTTCTGTAGAATGCTTTCCATGCCAGTGTAATCCTCCTGCTGACTTCTCTTAGGGTGTTATCGTTTTTGCATAGCAATCTTCCTAAGTACACGAATTCTTCTACCTCCTCCACTTCTATTTCCCTTATCACCACTTTTTCGTCACCTTGCATGTTTATTTTCAGAAGTTTAGTTTTTTCTACATTTATTTCCAGTCCAATTTCTTCCGCTACTTTTATTATTTCATTAATCATTAGTTGTATTTCTTTTACAGAATTCGCTGTTATTGCTATGTCATCAGCAAACTTTATTCTGCTTAATTTCTCTCCGTTAACTCTAATCCCAAACCTATTCCAGTCTATCTTCCTAAAAGCATTATCTAGAATAGCCGCAAAAAGTTTAGCTGAGGGAATGTCGCCTTGTCTTAATCCTCTCTCTAGTTTTATTTTCATTTCTTCCTTTCCTACTTTTACACTTATATTTGCCCCCTCATATGCATACTTTATAATTTTTGCGTATTTCTCTTCTATTTTGCAGTTTGTTAGTGTGTTCCATATTGCTTCGAAATCTATACTATCGAATGCTTTTCGAAAATCTATAAAGAGTATTGCTAGAGGTAGTTGATATTCTTGGGATTTTTCTATTAGCTGATGCAGCACTAAGATTCCGTCGTTAGTCGAAAAATTTTTCCTAAAGCCGACTTGATCTATATCGATGTTTTCGTCCAGTTTCTTTTCAATTCGCTTCGTCACTACTGACATGAAAATTTTGTAAATCACACATAGTAGATTTATTGGCCGATAGTTGTTGATGTCACTTTTTTCTCCTTTTTTATGTAATATCATCAAAGTTGAGTTGAGCCATTGCTGAGGCACTTTACCCTCTTCTAAACACCTATTATACAGTTCACAGAGCTTTCTTATTAATTCTTTTCCTCCTGCTTTTATTTGTTCATTCACAATCTTGTCAGGTCCTCCTGCCTTTCCGTTTTTTAGTTTCTTAATAGCATATTCAACTTCATCAGTCTGTATTTTTCCTAGTTGTTCCTGACACTCTTCTACTTCTTTCTTTTCCTTTATTTTTTCCATAAGTCCTTGGTTATTTCTTTTTCTATATAATTCTTTATAGAAATATGCTATTGCTTCCACTATATCTTTTGTTTCATATTTCATTTCTCCTTCCTTGTCCATCATGGCTGCTATTTTCTTTTTTCCTATTGGTTGAATACATTTTTTTAAGCTTGTTCCTTTTTCTATCGCAGCTTCCATTTTATTTAGAGCGTTTTTCTTGGCCCACTCTTTCAGTAATCTTCTTATTAATTTTGATATTTGTGTAAACTCCACTTTATCCTTGCCCTCTCTTTTTAGTTTTCTTCTTCTTCTTAGCAATATTTTTATTTCGTTTGGAACATCCTTCTTATCCTGATTATTTTGCGCATATTTCAGTATGCTGTCAGATACTCTAGTTATCACATTCACAATTTCTGCTTCTCCATTGTCTATGTCTATTATATTTTGGATTTTTTCAAGTTCTTTTTTTATTTTATCTTCGAAATTACCTTGATTAAGGGTTTCTAAACTTACTTTATTTCTCATAAAATCTTGGTTATTAATCCATTTCTTCCTAGTAAATTTTAATTTTATTCTTAAAGGTCTATGGTCACTGCCAACTGAGAACCTATTATCAGCCACTACATCGAGAAAAATTTGTTTGTTGCAGAGTACATAATCTAGTTGGTTTTTTACTACTCCAGAAGGGTCGACCCAGGTCCACTTGAGGTCTTCTGCTTTCTTGAACCATGTATTTCCAATAAACAGGTTGTTTGTTTCAGCAAATTGGATGAGCCTCTCTCCTCTTTTATTCCTCACTCCTAATCCATGTTTGCCTACAAAGGGATCGACTTTTCCTGCACCTATTTTCGAGTTCTAGTCACCCATTACTATTGTGACGCGACATCGGTTTTCCTCTAGTGCTTTTTGTACCGTGTTATAAAATAATTCTACTGATATATCGTCATAAGCTAGGGTCGGGGCGTAGACCTGGATTATTTTAACTTTCCCAAAGCGTTTCTTGTTTAGTGGTGTCCAGATAATCCTACTAACTCTTTCCGAATATACTTTAAAGGAAGAAACTTGGTTTACGGCGGATTTATGTACAAGAAATCCTGTCCCTGCATGGCTCCCATCACCCCTATAGTACAGGCTTGTACCGTCTTCTAGCTGTAGATGCTCTTTACCCCTTCTCCGTACTTCTGCCATCCCTATAATCACCCAATCTATTCCTTTCAGTTCTTCCAGTATCTCTTGTATTTTACAGTCTTCTCTCAGGGATCTCACATTGAAAGTAAAAATATTCACACATTTCTTCTTATTGTTTGAGTTGTTATTAGCCTTACAGATTTTATTTTCCATCAATTTTGTTTTTCCTTTTATACTTTCCATTTTACTTGATTTTTTCAGTAATGGCTAGGTTTGCTGGAGATTATTTGTTGTGGTTAGTTGTGTCGCATAGTTAATTTGTGCAGAGCCTGGCTCTTCATTTGCTTGCTGCGTTTCATTGCTCTCGTTCGTAGTGTTTCTTTTGTCCTTAGCAGTGAAGAAACTATTTATTTTATTAGTCCTTTTCGATGCATCTATTTTAGGTTTTTTATCTTCTCTTCTTATGTTTACGCTTTGCTCACCTCCTTTTCTATTTGGCGTTGTTTCAGCACTTCTCAGCCTTTTGGTTATTATCTTATTACTCGTATTCGGATCTTTGAGTTGATCTAATGTGTACAGAACACCTTCTACAAGTAGCTTATCATATTTTAATAATGTCTGGAGTCCATTTTCCCTGTAATATTGTAGGTATACACTCAGTTCTTTTCTTACTTCTCTAACTTCTGCTGGTAGGTCCTCTTTTATTTTAATTGTACTGTATTTTTCGCTAGAAGCTAGCCTATATTTTTGTCTGAGTATATCATTCCTCAATATGATTGAAGACAGTTTCACTAGGACTGTTTTGAATTTCGCATCTTTTTAAATCCTTTATATTAACTTCACTTTTGTGCCTGGGTGCCTGGGTGCCTGGGGGAGTGGGTGCCTGGGTTTCACTCCAATATAGATTATTTGTACTCACAATTCGAGAGGTCAATCAGCTTCATCCGTTACGGTATAAATTTCAACAAGAATTTTTCAGTTTATTATGTAGAATTCTATTTATGCTAAACCTTTACCACTAGATTTATTTTTGCTTCTAACAAGAAAAATAATGAATTTCACACCGTAGAAACACTCTCACTCGTACAAAACATCCTATATTCTCGACTTCACAAAAAATTATTATAAGAACAATTAAAAACCGTTAAAAACTTTGAAAAACTGAGGAGCCCTATCCTCACTAATCACTGTATGTATAACCTCCTTTCACTTTACCATTTTTTCTCTCAGATGCACAGGAAAAGAGATAAAGATTAAAAACTGAAAAAAGTGGGAAAATTTCAATGTTTTTCTGCTATAACTCTGCTTCCACAGGATCTCGGATTCTGCAAACTTGGGTTTTTACTAGTGGTACTTGTCCCAACAACATATCCAAAAATCATAAATACCGGACCTTTTGCAATGAATCCCAATTTTTTTGTATAAATTGACTGGACTAATTTGTGTTTTTTTTTATTAGAGGTAAACATTGAATGACAGCGAAAAAGGAAAAGTAAACAAATAAAATGACGTCTGACAACCAGATTTAAATTCGGAACTATTTTTTTCACTAACATTTAACAGAACATTTAAAAACGTAGTATATAAAAAGTTCTTTTTATCTTGAATTTATTTTGGCTTTTGTTTTGGTAATTTCGGTGTTAAAATAGCCGCCATTTTGGAAACTTAATTTATATTTGTGATCTAAATTTCAATACCTTTAAAATGATACCCTACTTAAATTTATGGTGTGGTAACCAGTTCGCAATAGCTAGCTGATCAAAAAAAAATTTTTTTGTTGTGAAGTTCACAACAGAATAAAAATACATAGATAGGAGGCAGCGGCGAAGAAGGATGAAGGAGGGGAGCTGACCCTCAAAATTGCGGGAAAAGGATCCAGGATCCAGGAAAATCGCGGGCATAGAGAGGAGAGACGGGAAATTTTAATTGAATCCTCAATACTGAACAGCTAAATTAATATATAAAATAAAAGCAAAAACTCAAGTCTCAACGATGTTTTTGATTAGTCATTATAATTTTAAACTGTTTGTAATTGCAAAAAATAAAAATAAATATATATATTCCGGTAATTCATTTTAAACTTTGAATAGACTCTCACTTATCTCAACTGCACTTCAACCACCATAGGTTAATTTTTTTAAGGGGGCGGGGAAGTGATGGTATTAAAATGTTGTCACAGTTAATTAAATATTAAAAGTATATTCTGGTATTTTTGTTCAGTAAAAAAATCCTTCAAACTCATAAATGGAAGTCTTTACACCAATGAAAAAAACTCAATTAATTACTTTCACTAACTGATTAATTTAAATAAACTTTACAACTTGAAAGTTTAATTACTCTGTATTAGTGTTAGATATTATTTGTCTAAAACAATCTATATATACTAAAAAAATGTTAGATCTATATAATCTAAAAACATTTATATATTTATTGTACTTATAATTAAACTTAATTCTGATTTAATAAAAATTAAAAAAAAAAAAAAAATTAAAGAGAAAAACTCTGTTTAGACAGGAAAGATAAGAATATTCAGAGATGACGAAAACCTTCTTGAATACGATTAGCATACTTTAAAAAGAAAAAAGTCCCTATATTATTTTTGCCCGACAGCAAAATAACTAGATGAAGCATTCCAAATCCTTCAGTTATACGTTTCAAAGCAAAACTTATATATTATTTTTAAAAATTTATTAAACGAATAATATTGGATATACAGGTTAAAACAATGTAATGAAGATTGCTGTATTCGAATGATAAATGCACTTGCCAAATAACTGCTTTAAAAACAGACATATTCGGTTCGAGTCTTAGAGTGGTGAGACATTTTTTATACACCTATTGCTTAATGATTGTCTTATCATAGTTTATACCTGGTTCGAATAGTAGAGAGGTGAGACTTGTTTTATACTGTTAGTCATATCGAATGAATGTGTAGAGTAGCCGAGTTCTTCGTCTTATATACTGACCTAAATAGTGTTTATTAAATTCATTAAGAGTACTTCGTAAAAAAAAAAAACTTTGAATGCATAAACNATAAAAAAACCCTGACATCTAGGTTGGAGAGGGGAGGCCTACTCGCAGATCCACTAAACAGTGCAAGTCTACTAAACAGTTAACAGTTCACTCGCAAAATTACTAAACACTAATCACTAAACACATCGTCTTTAAACGGATTTAGTGATTTTACTAAACACTTGCACTAAACACTCGCAGTCGCACTAATCAAAGTGTAAACGGGCCTTACGAGTAAGTAAAATTTAAAATATCTCGAATTCCGATATTTAAAAGTTTTCAGTTATTGTTCACATATTTTAAGTAACTCATTTAAAATAAGAACATTTAACCAAATTCAAACTAAAAATATTATTCAATTTAAAAACAAGACTTTACAATCAACATTACATCAACATCAAGAACATCCCCAAATTAATTCAAATGTAAACATGAACGTAAACTAACGTCCAGCGCCGGGATTTACAGGCCCCTGGTTCAAATCCCGGCGCTGGAATCTATTTTTCTCTGTCTGTCTCCCATTGTTAATAACGATTATAATTTGATTTAAATTAATATAAATTTAATTAATTAAAGGGAGGAGGTCTAACTTCCCCGATGGGAAAGAATTAATTGAATTCTTATTTTGATTAAATGTTTATTAACAATTAAATGTATAATCTCGAAAACCTAGCAACTAGACAATGCAAAACAAATGTGAAAGATAGTTTAGAATGATTAGTATCGGTCGGATATTTCTACTAATAAAACTTATTTTAATAAGCAATATTAAAAAATAATAATAAAAAATAAATAAATAAAAATAATAAAATAAAAAATCTATCACTAGAATCTCTCCTTTTATATACCACATAAAATTTATAATAGATCGCCACTCCTACTAAATTATACAGAAATTGAATTTTTTTAATTTAAAAAATATTCCGTTCCTATTTAAATTTGAGAATTTATACCCTTAGAGACCAGGTAAACTGAACTAAACATTGATTTGAACCTGGGCAGAGTGAGAAAAAAATCAGTTATTTTTAAATTAACTTTCTAAATCGACCAGAGAATAAAAAAAAAACATCCGCTTGATTAAGTTTTAAACGGAAATTGGGTTGAAGCTATTGTTTTTAGATTAGGGAATAAATTGCAAGGGGGGAAGAAACCAGGAATGTTGGATATTTTATGTTTTCTTAAAATTAGACTTTAAAACGCTGATGGAGGGAAGAAAAAGGGAAAAAAGTTAAGGATTAAAACTGAATCCTTAAGGATATTTAAATAGAATGAAGAAATAAAAGGGGGGGGGGGAAGGATTTGTATTTTAAATAAGGAATCGGGAATCTAAAAAGAGAGGGAATAGTTTATTAGAAAATAAAGGATAATACTTCAAGGGATGAGGAGTGGGGGGAATAACAAGGCGGGAAACACTTCCAGACTTTCCCAGACAGGATCCAGGGGTTAGAAGCGTTTTGAAATATGAATGCAGCTGCGTGATTGGTCGGATTGAGCGGGTGAACTTCCCCCACTCTTTGATTCTGTAAAGCACCACCCCCAGAACAGGATTCAGTCTGTGTCGAGTCGCGGCGCTGTTAGCACGTCGCTCTCCCTCCCTGTTCACTCGCAAATATACACCTCAACCGAACACCTCCGACCGGCACTTTAAATTCGTTCACACGCCTCGGACCTACCGACTTGTTTTAACGTTTTATTTTAAATAAGTGATTTGTTTTTAATTATTTATTTTTATTAATATATAATCTTAAATAATAACGAAATATAAATATCTGGATTGTATATATTTTAAAATTACAAAATTATAGTTTTTATTTGTTAAAATTGTGATAGTTGAAATTTGGTTCTGACTGCATTATCGTCGTTTGAAGATGTACGAATTGCTGACACTACCCCTTCTCCTGTATCTATTCACAGGTAAGAAAACTATAACATTTTAAATTTAATTTATTACATAATATATACAGGTATATTAAATTAATAATTTATATTATTTAAATTGTTGTCTTAAAAATCAAAATTGTGATTTATATCAGCATTAATTCTTAAAGATGAAGTGTTATTTTTCCCTTTCAATTATCCCTTTTTATTGCCTAACAATTTGCAAATTTATCTCTCTTGTCCTAGGTCATTTAGGGATATATA
>KZ654605.1:0-11529 GCA_001010745.2 Gerris buenoi
AATAAAAATAAACAGGTCAAGTGTGTGCTAGTCAGCACACAACGAGGGTCCGTAGGCCACACTGCATAGTTTAAGTAGTACCCTATTGATGATGTGTTAAAATGCTAAAAAGCCTACTTTGAAATATTTTTGGGTCTGATATTCTCAAAACTCATAAAAAAACTTCTGATGATGTATTTTATCGCCACTAAACCGGACTGTAAATATATAAATACATTGAAAAGACCAAAATTATAAAAAAAACGTATTTTGTATATATTTTTTCGAAATTTCCAAAAAGACGTATCTTTAATTTTGGTCGAAGAATGTTCAGGAATTTTTTCAGATTTTTTGCACTTCACATAAGCGAGATAGAGGGGGGGGGGACACGTTCACACCCACGTGCCTACGCTCGCCCTATCAAAGTTATAACCAAAGAATTATATATTTTTGTAATCAGCTCGACGTACCCTTTAATATGATACCCCTCACGATGTCGAAAAAAAAATTTAACCCTTAAGTTTTTTTACCCTAAATTATTTGAAAAGTATTTTTTTTAAGTCGCTATATTTTTAACATGTGTGGGTAGGTATGAGATATACAAACTATACATGCCAAATTTCAAAGTCATCGGACGAATAGTGTAGCTGTGAGAGCATGCGACGGCGGACGGACAGAGAAACACACGCGCGAAAATATAAGGGTCCTTGGCTTTTGCCTACGGACCCTAAAAAGTGTGATATTCCTTTGTCCTAATGTACATTAGACTAAACATTCCTTTTTCTTAATAGTTGTTTAGTCAAAGTGAGTCAGATACGACGAATTACCGAAAGATATGAGTGAGCGATACTAGGTTATTTTCATCTATTTTAATATGTTCAAATTATAGGAAATAAAATACCTCAAACAAACTTTCACAAAAATTACAATTCACATTTTAAGTACCTTACCTTCTATCCATTGGAAAAACTCCCTCTCATCTAATTCTCCATTAAACAGAATTACACTTTGGAAATTTAGACCTTTCAATTCCTCTTAAACTCACTTCAAAAATCTAATATTTTTTCTGTACGAAACTAAATAATATTGATATTGTGACATATAATTCAATTAAAAAAAAAAAAAAAATCCCCCAGAAATGATACATAATGCTCCCTTTGTTTATGACATTAGAGAGGTTTTTGACACTTTTCCATTTTAATTCCTGCCCTAAATTAATTTAATTAAATAATCGTACTTGATTATTCCTTTTTCTTAGGGGGGTACCAAACTCAAAGAGGCGGCCCTATACGCCTCTTTTAGTTTGGTACCCCCTTACTAGATTATTCCTTTTTCTTAAGAGGGTAACAATCTAAAAGAGGTGTCCCTATACGTCTCTTTTAGTTTGGTACCCACCTGCTAGATTATTCCTTTTTCTTAGGGGGGTACCAAACTAAAAGAGGCGGCCCTATACGCTTCTTTTAGTTTGGTACCCTCCTAACTTTTTTCTTCTCTTTCTTTCCCTTTTCTCAACCCCACACAAAAGCCCCACTGCTTTTGTACATTCCCNAAAGAATACGGAAACCAAAAAAAATAAATAAATAAGACCAGTTTTTAAAAATGGTATTTTTATATTAATTATTTACCCCTAACTTCCCACACCAAACCATTTTTAAACACCCAAATACATTTTGCAATATAGTATTTAGACATTTTGGTAGCCATTTTTAACAAATGCTTTTTGTGTTTATGTTACAGACTGAACAGCTAGTAGTGTTATGGTTGCTGTTCTTTATGATAGTGATTGGGAACGGATCTGTTCTTCTAACTCTGGCCTTTACAAAGAACAGGAAGTCTAGGATGAACTATTTCATTATGCATCTAGCTATAGCCGGTAAGATAATTCTTCACATTCAACCCGAACTGGTATTTTATCACTTTAAAACTTTGTTATGAAACTTTTGCGTTACTTTTAAGGTACTGTTCCAGAAACTGCTTGAAAGATTGTCTATAGAAACACTGAATTCAAATAATTTATTGAAGGTGTTTTCAGGGGTAATTAATTATTACACATTTTTGTTATTAAGGAAGCTAATATTTCATCCCTATTTTTAGAAGTTCCTCAAATATTATTAAGAGACCATTGTTGTTTTTATCATTTAAATACTTCAATTTAAAAAAAAAAAAATAATAATACTACAATATTAAATCGTCTATTCCCCATTAAAAATTAAAAATCAGGAATTTAACGTGTTGATAGTTCAGAGAGTTTTAGCAACTTACTTATTCCAAATACGTCGCGTCAGAGAGGTTACGTAAAGTGACAAAGGTTGCTGTGACGTCATGCGCCCTCCAGGTTATCATTTTTTGGCTCATAACAAACAATCGTTTAGTTGTGTTCTGTAAGCATTTTATAGTTTTATTCCTCTTTTTATTCTATTAAATGCTTTTTTAACCTAATAATATATCAGTAACATCATTAATAAGCCAATAAATTTATACATTAAAGATGATAAAACAAATAATTCTAAAAAATAACTCAAATAAGATATAAAAGACAACTTACATACAGATGTTACGCCACACAGAAAATGGATTTGTACTGTACTAAAAGTGACATTTATCTTTTAAGGCTCTATGGTTTCACCACAATTCAAAGCATTGAGACATTTTTCATTCTTAAATTAATAAAATTGATTCAAATAAATTAATAAATAAAATAAAATAGCACTGATAAAACCCATTTTTATATTGTTTGTTATGAGCCAGCGCAGANGGCAGTTGTAAGTATAGTTTTATCTATATTTTATTTATTTTTATTAGTACTTCATTAGATTGTTACTCCCCTATGTTTTTGAGAATACAAATCAGTTAAACTAAATAACTATTAAATCAAAGGGATTTTTAGTCCGCAATGCACATTGGGACAAAGGAATATCACACTTCTTTTTATAAAAGGGGAGTAGCAGTCTAAAGAAGTACATTCAGTGCACCTTCTTTAGATTGTTACTCTCCCTCTGATTTTTTTATAAGGCGAGTAACAATCTAAAGAAGTGCCTTTTTATTAGGGTCCGTAGGCAAAGGGCAAGGATTTTTTTTTTCGACATCGTGAGGGGTATCATATTAAAGGGTACGTCGAGCTGATTACAAAAATATATAATTATTTGGNTCCTTACTAGAGATAAAATTATTATCATATTTATACTTAATACTGTTTTCGTTACGTTTCAGGCCGTTGTTACCTTCTCTTCGACGTACGTTCTGGTTGCTTTAAGCATCGATAGATATGATGCCATAAAGCACCCCATGAAGTTTTGTGGCAGTTGTAAGTATAGTTTTATCTATATTTTATTTATTTTTATTGGTACTTCTTTAGATTGTTACTCCCCCTATGTTTTTGAGAATACAAATGAGTTTGACTAAATAACTATTAAATTAAAGGGATTTTTTAGTCCGCAATGTACTTTGGGACAAATAAATATCACACTTCTGGTTATATTAGGGGAGTAACAGACTAAAGAAGAACATTCAGTGTATCTTCTTTAGATTGTTATTTCCCACTGATTTTTTTATAAGAGGAGTAACAATCGAAAGAAGTGTCTTTATTTTTTCTTCCGAGTTTATTAAAGCTATATGATTGTTCTAAAGAATGATTTTTTTATGTTTCCGATATCAAAAATTCTAAAGGCCGCAATACACGGCGACACTTAGAGCGAGAGAGTCTAGCGAGAGCGGTGTCCGATCTGTCTACACGGAGAGCCAAAATTTGGCTAGACTGGTATCCGAGAGTGCTCTTAGAGTGTGACCTTGAATAAAGTTCCTAGACCAGTATCCGAACTGTCTACACGGTGTCNAAAAAAAAAAAAAAAAAAATTATTGACAAAATACGGTTTTTTATAATTATGGTCTTTTCGATGTATTAATATGGCTTTTTTCCGGTTCAATCGCAAAAAAATACTTCATCAGAAGTTTGCTCATGTGTTTTGAGAATATCAGAACCACAGGATAGTTCAAAGTAAGCTTTATAGTATTTTAAAAAACACCATCAATAGGGTACTACCTAAACTATACAGTGTGGCCTACGGACCCTCGCTGTGTGCTGACTAGCACACACTTGACCTGTTTATTTTTTTTAGTTCTCCGATCTCAAAAATTCTAAGACAGAAATCTGTTCCTGAGTCAACATGTTTGTTTCTGTGTCTGTCTGTACATTGTTGTATGTATATACAATACACACTGTTGTCTTCCGTTCCGTCTCTCAATTTTTGTAAACAAACATATCTTAAAAACTACTCGTCCGATTTTATTAAATTAATTTGGATTATTTGGATTAATTACAGTCTATAAGATTAGAGTTGGCACAATCGAAGGCGGGAAACAAAAAACGTGGAGGTAGTTTTGGGGTTATAAAAAGGGAAAATCGGTTTTGCCATGTTATATTTCTTTTGTGGAACAGGGGTAGAGTAGGGCATTTTTTTTCTGAAGTTGCATTCAACATGGAAGACCAATAACATCGTTTCCCTCAAAATTTTCCCACCTGTTGATTGTGCCAACTCTAATCTTATAGACTGTAGTGGGTCATAATTAGCCCATTGTTGGTCCCATTATAAGTTTCAACCTTCTGCCTCCACTTTTTCCTCTTTCTCATGCACGCAAACATACATTTACTTCTATAACTTCAAAAGTATTTGCGAAATTTCGATGGTTTGACAAAAGTAGACCGCATATAGCTCCAGATCAATTCTAACCGTCTGCACACTTTAAATTTTGCTAAATTGATACATTAAATTCATGTAAAATACTCTGCCAAATAATGTGACACATAGCTTTCTCGCTATTTCGAAAACTATTCCATTTTGTATACTTAAATACTTAAATACCTAATATTCTAATTTGTATACTTTGATGATTGTTTACTTAAAACCTATTATAAACAGGTGATTTATAGGTTTAAAATTTATTTAATTTTTCCCCCGTTTTTAAAACTGTCAAAATTGATCTGATTTTTTACATTAATTAAAGCATTAATTTAGATACATTTAAGGAGCGCAGACGGTTGAAATTAATCTTGAGCCATCTGCAGGCTAGTTTCCACAAACCATCTAAATTTCATAAAAGTCAGGAAAGTGCTTTTGATGATATTTGTATAAATAAATTGTATGTTTGTGCGCATGTGGAGGAGAAACAAATAGGCGCAAAAGGTTGAAACTTATATGGGACCAACAATGGGCTAATTATGACTGACCATCCAATTTTCAAAAGGATCAGACGATTAGTTTTTAAGATATTATGTTTAATGTTTTTTTTTGCAAAAATTGAGTGACTGACCGACAGACAGACAGACCGGAACTTTTTCCCTGATGTCTTAAACGGATTTTTTTGTCTTCAAATTTTTGAAATCGAAGACATAACAAATTTTCGTTCTTTGGAACAATCTCATAGCTTATAAAATAGTTTTTACAAATTTAAAAAATCGGTCAGAGACAACTCAGACAAACTTTCTCATATATGTACATTTAATTACTATTNTTCACCTAGCTGAAACTAGTCTAGACCGAGTGCGAGAGCAAATTGACATGACAGGTGTCTTGTCTACACGAGGAAAACAAACACCGAGAGCGCAACTAGCTAGACCGGAGTGGGTAGGAGTGGGGGTGGTCTAGCCTCCACTCTCGGCGGTGTCTCCACTGCGACACTCAATGTAGCAACAAAAGTGTCGCCGTGTATTTCGGCCTTTATAGTAATAAAAGTTATATCTTGCAACTTTTGACAGTCTTAAACATTTCAGCAGCCCCCAAAAAAAAAATAAAATAAGTTTTTTAATACAATAAAAAAATAAGACAGTTAACAGTAGATAAGAGACAATCACGTAAATGGCACACTGGGGTCTATGGCACCATAATTTTAATTCTAATGAATACTGAAAGAAAACTAAACCTAATATTATAGGTATTGTTATCAGTATTTACACAGAAAGGTTCAAAGGTAAATTAGAAGGTAGTCTAGGTTTAGATAAATACAAATAAAACGAAAATAAACTTTATAGTTTGTATGGGGTCTGTGGGACCCCAGTGTGTCATTCTAGGGTTAAATACCTAATACAGTAGAATCCCGGTATTTCGTATCCCGTTATATCATATATCCCGATAAATCGTACATTATTGCCAGTCCCTTGAAAAAATCCCGATAATTGGTATAAAACCAATGTATTTAGGTCCCCTCAGTATAACGTATTTTTTTCCCTTTCGAAATGAACATAAACGTCTTATAACTCGTATAATTCGGAGAATAATCCCGATAAAACGTATGAATGGTGGTGGAAATTTCCAAGATTTTGCTTATTTACTGGCTATATCTGTTGTTTTACTCTTCTCAGAAAAAAATAACAACAGTTCACACTTCACTACAATTAGAGATAGTATTAATTAAGTGTTTTGTTTTTTATTAATTCCGAATTGCAAAGGAACCTATTGGAGGGAACATTCTTCGGGGAAAAAATTAGAACTTTCGTGTGACTTAAGGGGGAGAGTGTGATTGTGTCCAATCCAAACCAAATGTAATTCCTGGACAGCCTGGATTCTAGATGAAGGAATAACTCATATAATTCTGAGAAAAATCGCGGTTAAACGTATATGAAAGGAGAGGACCCTTTTCCAAGATTTGATTGTTTACCTCCTTCTGTTCTACTCGGATAAAATGCTATGGATAACANTGCAAGAAAGGATAAACAAAAATACCCGAACATTTAGTTTATTGTTGGTTAGTGGTGGTTATTTGTACTTCCATAGGTAGAATATACCCAAAAAATCTAACTGGGATAGTTGGGATAGCAAAAATAGACCCCTGTCGTCTTCAGCAAAAAAGAAATTTTTGATATTTAAAAAAAATATTGCATCTTTGAAGCTCTATATTTCGGAGAGTATAGTGTTTTGGAAAAAATATGAAATATAAAAATTGTTCAAAATTTAGTGCTCTACAAGAAAGATGCGAACACTTTTTTTCCAGGACTTATAGGTAAAAAGTTATAAAGAAAAAACTAAAAAATACACTAAAATTTCGCACATTTTGGCCCCCCTCTGGGTTAGCACAGGGTCTAGGAGGTCGAAAACTTGGGGTTTTAACTAATGTCTAGGTATATACAATATAAAAAAAGAAAAAAGTTTTTATGACCTTTTGCAAGGTAGACCCTCATTTTGAATACCTGTCGACTGGACTATTAAACAAATTAGACACTAATTGCTTGTAAAAGTATAAAATAAAAGTACGTGATAGGATGCAAGGAAGCTATGTGAGAAAGTCTAAGGATTAGGATGGTGATTTAAGGCTTCATGGAATTTTATATTATAGCGGAGAGAAGCGAGGTCATGTACAAAAGGAATTTTAAGGTCGTGGTGAATCCAATATGTCTACTAGGAGAAATGTTCGGTTAAAACCTGGCATATTCTTTAGAACATAAAAAGAGCTATAACATTATTTTATGTAATACACCAGAATAGTATATTTAATTTAATATACCAGTATAGTATATTTTATTTAATACACCAATATAGTATATTTTATGTAATACATCAGTATAATAATATATTTTATTTAATACACCAGTATAGTATATTTTATGTAATACACCAGTATAGTATATTTTATGTAATACACCAGTATAGTATATTTTATGTAATACATTAGTATATAATATAAGTATGAACCTAATTTTTAACACCCATGTTTTGGTCATATTGATTTTAAAAATCGGTCCGCGACAACTCAGACAATTTTTCTCATATATGTACATTTAATTATTATTAAACATTTCATTAAAATATACCATAAAAATCACTTCTCCCGGGCGGGGAATCGAACCCGGGCTCTCTCAGTCCGCGTTTTAAGCCATTTTCTCCGGAACTAGATTTTTCCCAGGGTAACGGCTTATATCATTAGATTCGTATTTTTGAGTAAATTTCGTCCAAATCGGCCCAGTAGTTTAGGCTCCAGGCGTCTGCACAGACAGACAGACTGACGACAGACGACGGACTGACATTTTTTAAAAACCTCTTTTTTGGACTCAGAGGACCTTAAACCGTGTAAATCCATCAAAATCTCAAAATCGAATTTTCGCGCCATCATAATACTTTCTCTTTATATGAGAAAGTAATAAACGTTTGTTAGTCTAGGAGATAGCGTGCAAAAAGTGTCTAAGAAACATCAAGCTAGAATTTTGTGTATAAGTAAATGTTTTGGGGCCTTTTAAGAATATGTGGTCGGCTAAGTTCGTCTGTGAGAAATAGCTTGGCAATAGGCATTTGAAAAAAAAAAAAACCGGTGGAGAGCGGCCATTTACCTTCCTTTATGGACAATGTGATGTTCATGATCCTGAATACTAACTTAATAGAAAGCAAGTACCTGCATTATACAAGTACCTGCATTATATAAGTGCCTGCACTATACAAGTACCAGACCTACTCAAGTACCTGGACTACGCAAGTACCAGCTCCTATAAAATTACCTCCTGGAATATAAAAGCACATGGGTTATACAAGTACCTGACCTATACAAGTACCTGACCTATTCAAGTACCTGACTTATACAAGTACTCGGTCTATATAAATACCTGACTATATAAGTTTCCGGTCTATACAAATACCCGGCCTATACAAGTACCTGGATTATAAAGTACCCGGTCTGTACAAGCACCCGGACTATAAAAGTACCCGGTCTACGTGAGTACCAGGATTATACAAAGCACCTGCCAAGCTGCGTCCCGTTGGCCAGCTATTATTTGGCTAGCTATTATTACCAGCTAGTATTTGACTAACTAGCCTATTAAGTGACGAACAATCATTAACTTGATTTTTGGTCTACTATCTTATTTCGTCCTCAGGATCATGAAAAACCACATTGTCCACTATATGTCGCGGGACATGGCCGCTCTCCACCGGTTTGTTTTTTTTTCTAATGCTTATTGCAAAGCTATTGTCCCACAGATTAACTTAGCCGACCACACATTCATAAAAGGCAAAAAAACTTTTACTTATACATCAAAATTATATAGCTTGATTTAGTCAGACACTTTTAGCGAATTTTCGAAGAAAATTAAGCTATTGCAATGGCTTCAAAATGTTTGTAATGCGACTTTTTNCCGACCTTTCCCGGCGCACTTGGTGTACAGCCTTTTTAAAAACCACTTTTTTGGACTCAGGGGACCTCAAAACGTGTAAATCCATCAAAATCGAATTTTCGCGCCATCACGATACTTTCTCTTTATATAAGAAAGTAACAACAGGGGGAAATTGAAATAAATTTTAAAATACTAAGTTGTATAAGCATAAGAAATAGGACATGAGGAAGCTATGTGCCACACTAATTGGCAGACTATATTTCAAAAACTTAAATTTTATACAATTCTAGAAATTAAGTTCGAATATTAGCAAAATGAAGCTTTATAAATCAAATAAAGTTTTTGATAAGTATTCCCTTCTTAATGCTAGACATTATAGAAAATCTTGGTAATTATTACCATTTATCTTTTTTGAAACGTTAAAATAAAATGATATTATGTATTCGATAATATATTTTCCTAAAATAACCTTTATGTCTTTTAAAAAGGGGATTTTTTTTTCTAAAAGGCAGTAAAGTAAAGAAAGAAATGGAAACCTTCTGAAGTTTGCAAGTTAATACTTAGCGAAGGGACTTTAGGATGTCAGCATATATTAATAAAAAGAAAATTTCCAAACCCAAGGATGCGATAAGACAAGAAAAGGGGGGAGGGGAGCGTAGAAAGGGAAATATATAGCCGCTTTTCCTGGAAGGTTAAAACTGGTTCCCCAAAAGTGGGAAGCTTTAACTAATTGGGGATTTTCGTCAAAGTTTCAGTTTGGGGATTTCATTCAAAGAAAAAGGGAGTTTAGAAATGTTGAATTCCAGCTGGCATCTTAAAAATAACTTAATGTCATATATTATTGCTTCCGAGCTTACAGAAGGCAACGGAAGTTATGTGATCGTTCTGAAGAACGAAAAATATTTTATTCCTCCGATTTCAAACATTCCCAAACAGAAATCCGTTTCAGACATCAGGGAAAATTTTTAGTTCCGTGTCTGTCTTTCGGTCTGTTGGGTTGCCGTTCAATTTTTTGCGAATCAACATATATTAAAAACTACATGTCCGATTTTGATGAAATTTAGATGATAGGTCATAATTATCATATTTTTGGTGCCATATAAGTTTCAACCTTCTACGCTCATTCGTTTCACTTCCACACGCGCACAAATATAAATTTATTTACACTTATATCTTCAAAAGTACTTATTTGATTTGTATGAAACTTTTATAGTTTATTGAAAGTATAGCCCGCAGATAGCCCCAGATCAATTTGAACCGTCTACACTCTTCAACTTTTGCTACATTGATACTTTAATTTATGTAAAAAAAAATCAACAATTTTTACAGATTAAAAAACGGGGGAAACAATTAAACAAATTAGACAGTAATTGCTTGTAAAAGTATAAAATCAATAAAGTACGTGATAGACTGCGAGGAAGCTATGTGAGAAAGCCTAAGGATTAGGATGGTGATCTAAGGTTTCATGGAATTTTATATTATAGCGGAGAAAAGCGAGGTCGTGTACAAAAGGAATTTTAAGGTCGTGGTGAATCCAATATGTCTACTAGGAGAAATGTTCGGTTAAAACCTGTCATATTCTTTAGAACCTAAATAGAGCTATAACATTATTTTATGTAATACACCAGAATAGTATATTTAATTTAATATACCAGTATAGTATATTTTATTTAATACACCAATATAGTATATTTTATGTAATACATCAGTATAATAATATATTTTATTTAATACACCAGTATAGTATATTTTATGTAATACACCAGTATAGTATATTTTATGTAATACATTAGTATATAATATAAGTATGAACCTAATTTTTAACACCCATATTTTGGTCATATTGATTTTAAAAATCGGTCCGCGACAACTCAGACAATTTTTCTCATATATGTACATTTAATTATTATTAAACATTTCATTAAAATATACCATAAAAATCACTTCTCCCGGGCGGGGAATCGAACCCGGGCTCTCTCAGTCCGCGTTTTAAGCCATTTTCTCCGGAACTAGATTTTTCCCAGGGTAACGGCTTATATCATTAGATTCGTATTTTTGAGTAAATTTCGTCAAAATCGGCCCAGTAGTTTAGGCTCCAGGCGTCTGCACAGACAGACCGGTTTGTTTTTTTTCTAATGCTTATTGCAAAGCTATTGTCCCACAGATTAACTTAGCCGACCACACATTCATAAAAGGCAAAAAAACTTTTACTTATACATCAAAATTATATAGCTTGATTTAGTCAGACACTTTTAGCGAATTTTCGAAGAAAATTAAGCTATTGCAATGGCTTCAAAATGTTTGTAATGCGACTTTTTGAAAAAAAAAAAAAATGTCATGGAAATCCGTTTCAGGCCATTCTGAGTGGATCCCTAAATTTTAACACTTTTTATGTATTTATGTATATATGTATATAAGTATATATTTATGTATGTATACAGGTTGTCCCAGCTAATATG
>KZ654606.1:4553-23117 GCA_001010745.2 Gerris buenoi
AAATCTGGCAATCGTTTTTTAACTAACTTCCCGAATAGCTAGACATTTGAAACTTTTAGACTAGCTCAGAACACGATGACAATGCATTATTTTAACACTTTTAGCCATCTTTCAGCAAAATTTAATTCGTTTTAAGCAAATTTTGCTGTATGGAAAGTTAGTTCGGAAGAAATGCGTAAGTTATTTTATTAGTTTTGACATATACCATTATTTTGGAAATCTTCATTTTGACGGGTTTCAAATTTGTGTATTTTTATTAGAGGTAAACATTGAATGACAGCGAAAAAGGAAAAGTAATCAAATAAATTAATTAATTGAGGTGTGACAACAAGGTTTATTCGGAACTATTTTTTTACTAACACTATAATATTATAATAATGAAAAATATATATTAAACATTTCATATGATTCAACAGAAAATTTAAAAACGTAGTAAATAAAAAGTTCTTTTTATCTTGAAATTATTCAGCTATAAGATCATCTGTTTAATTTTGTTAGTCTTATCTGGTTTAAATCCTTTGCTACTTGAAGCAGTAAATTCATGTTGAATTAAATGTTTAGCTTCCTTTTCATTGGACTTAGTAGAAGATTCAGTTTTTAGTTTAACATCACACACTGTTAATCTTCTTTTCACATCATTGATTTTTACATCTTTATCGTGAAATGTTTCTATTGCTGTCACTACAGATTCAAAATTGTGTGTAAGGTGTTCAATAGCATACAGCAGAAATCTGATTCATCTAGGTGAGTTCCCATATTTTTCAATTGTCTCATTATGTTCGTGAACGTTATTAAACGAGTCTCAATAGGATTTTTTATGTCATACTTTAATTCCATGATCTTGAGAAGTAACCTCTTGCTATATGGCCCCTTCTTTTCGTAAGTGTCGCAGAGTGAATTCCAAATATCGCACGTCGTTTCATTATTGCGAACATGCTCTAGATATGCGTCTTCTAGATGCTGCGCAATAATGGATTTGCATTTCTTTTCTTTTTGTGTCCACTTTCCGTCCGTCTAGTACGGTGGTTCTCGAATATTTTTTAACACCCCTTGCTCATCGAGATGTAACTCCATACAGAATTTCCAATCGGATAAATTATTTCCATTAAAAGGTGGTAATGCTCTAGTGAAATATTTGTTCCCTACATCCCACATAATTCCTGATTGATAGAAAAAGTCAATAAAACCGATTGTCCGTTCACTGGGCCCATAACCTGTAGAATCTTCAGTTTTACATAGCATATAGGGAAGTTTTTACTAAAATGTAATAAAACAATTTTTATATATAGAAAAGAAATATACTCACGACGAGCGCACATGGTTTAATAACTTGATACAAAGTACAGATATGTAATTTTTGAAGGTTACAATCAGGGTTACCTAAGGTTATAATCAGTGTTGCATTTCTAACGTATGTAACTTTATTTGTCCATGTGTAAGCTTTCACGTCACTCTTAAGTCTTCGAGGCGATCAAATAAAAAATTAATGATCTGTCATTACTTTTAATTGTGAAAAACTGTTTGCAGCCATACTTAGGAAACATGTCGACATTGTGCGGAGTTGTTTTCCTATTTTCTCTCCAGATTATATCTATTTTACCTTCTATCTTTTATTTATATTATACCTACATCTTAATTTCATTTTAAAAACAACGTGGCACGCACCCTTTTATAAAAAATATTTGGAACAAGCAGATTTCACCCCACTCCACTGAGCTGGAGCTATCATCAACCCGGGATGGGTGGCCCATTTTTTGCACAAAGTTTGGGAAATTACATTTTTTTTTAAATGTTTTTGTTATTTTTATTAACAAAGGTACTTTACTCCTGACATTATTTCAATATTCATCAAAACAACACCCTGTGCATTAATTATTTGGACTAATTTTTTTAACTTGTTAGTTTAAGACCAAGCAGGACTGAAGCCAAGAGGCTTAAATTTTAACTCGAAATTTTTTTGTCATTTACATCCCAAATATTAATTTTATTTTATTAAAGAGAATAGGTGCTTATTATAATTGTTCAATTGCAGATTCATTGTTTAAAGCGTCTTAATTCGATGACTTGAAAACAGTGAAAAAGGTTCTGTTATCTAAGGAAGGTTTCTTCGAAGGGTTCTTACAAGGAATGAAAAACAGACTGACTCTGCTTCACATTGCTGCTATTGGAGGAAGCTTAAATTTTATCTGGCATTTAGCAAGAGAGCAACATCTCGATATTAACGTCCCGTAATCCCAAATAATTTTTTAATATCACCGTTAGGTGAAGCAGCCAAGGCAGGGAAATTAGAAGCAGTTAAACTTCTTCATGTAATGGGAAATAAAAAACTACGAATCTCTCTTTCACAATACATTTGTACATTTAGCAGTTATAGAATGCGACATTGAAGTCTGTAAGCTCTTGTTACAGGCATTCCATGTCGATGTTAGAAATGCATTCAGTCAAACTTCTGCAAATATCGCAGCTATGAAAGTTAATCTTAATGTTTTACGATTTCTCTTAGAGAACAGAGCTGAACTTTGTGCAAAACGTTCTGATAAAAGAACCTTAATGCACGTTGCTGTTAACTCCGGCCAGGTAGATGTAGTGAGAGAACTGACTCGATACAAAAAACTGATTAATACTCCAGGTGGAATGAACCATGATCTATCATTTCTAACATGGAAGTAGTCAAGGTTCTTGTCGATGCCGCATCTAATATTACGGATACATGCATTTGGAGATATATCGATACAGGGAAATATGTCAAATTTGACAATATTGATATAGTAAAATATTTAGTGGAAAGAAGCGGTGATGTTAATTTCCAGATCATATGGTATGGAAATCCTAACCGTAGCAGAACTCTGCTGAATTACCTTGAACAGCAAATAAACTAGGACACGATCGAGTTTGTCTTAAAGCAAGGGGCAGATGTTAATATTAAAGACTGCATGAATAAAGTAGCAAAATAAATCGTACTTCAGAGTTCGACAGGGTTGAGGAGAGAAGGACACTCTAGCAATAGTAAAACTTCTCCTGGATAGAGGTGCTGACGCCGAGCCGTGAATGGTCCCTTTAACCGACTTTTATAAAAATGAATAATTAAATGATTCTGAGGAAAAGTTGACTGCTGAAGGAGTTATGGCATACCAATAAGGGTGTCATAACTTCAGTTTCTGCTCAATGGAATGGACTGCACATCGAAATAAATACAAATAAGTTTTGAACCTAAATTTAGCAGTAGAACCAACATAGAAGCTACAATTTTTAACGTTTTTGTGTCTCAAGCAATCGAAAGATTAAAATATAGAATAGCTAAAAGTTAATTTGTTTCTATACTAACAGATGCATCAAATCGTAAGGAGGTAACATTTTCCCCATACTTGTGAGGTATGTTGTTTGGGAAGTTGGAATGAAGGTAAAAATTTTGGAAGTAAATCCTTTGCCTGAAAAATCAGATATCACTAATCTGTCACTACCTGNCCGCAGGCCCCTTTAGTGAAGTGGGATGAAACTGGTGCACCTATGGAAAAAGTGCATGTAGACTTCTCAGGTCCGGTTAAAGGAATAACATATTTAATTATGACTAATTGTTACACAAAGTGGCCAGATGTGGTTGAAGTTAAGAGTAATGCTAATAGTGTCTGGGTTATTAGTACATTAAGAAGTATTTTTGCAAGATTTGGTCTTCCCAGAGTTCTGGTTTCTGATAATGCCTCAGTTTTTGTTTCCTCAGAATTTGCATTTGCATTACACATTTAACGTCTCCACCATATCATCCATCCTTCAAGCAATGGAGCTGCAGAACACGGTGAAGACTTTAAAGCGAGTTTTTCTAACTCTTTAGAGGAGGTAGCATCACCGACAAGAGAAGAAGCAGCTTTGATTATTTCGAGATTTTTGTTTACCTATAGGAATACACCACATTGAACAACTGGGCAATCTCCAGCCTGTCTTATGTTTGGATGTTCATTGCGTACGAGATTGGACTTACTTCGAGAAAAGAAAAATAAAAGTGAAGATGCCGCCAGGAGGCATATACTTGGTCATGGTGGTAGTAGGAAAGAAAAATTCACTAAAGTGTATTTTTTAAGTGTATTCACTTAAGTGCATAAAGATAAAGTCTATGCAAGGGATCACACTGATCAGAACAAGAAGTCTTGAATTTTATTCTCTCCTTTTACATAGATCATCGTATAGTCGAAACCGGCGAGGTACGCTGCCCATCTCTGCAAACGCCCAGCTGCCAGAACGGGTACACTTCTTTTTTGGCCAAAAAGTGCAAGTAACGCTTTATGGTCAGAGCACAACTCAAAATGCCTTCCTAATAAATATTGACTAAATTTTTTTACAGCCCAATACGCTGCCAATGCTTCACGATGGATAGTGGAATAATTTTTTTCTGCTTGGTTCAAAACTCTAGAAATGTAATGTATAGGACGAGTAGAATTATCAGTGTATACGTGTAGTAAAACAGCACCTATACCAATTTGAGAAGAATCACACATTAATCTTAATGGTAAGGATGGATCATAATGCGCTAAAACATCTTCAGAGGAAGCCTTTGCTTTAACCTCTTCAAAAGCAATATCACAAGCCTGGCTCCAAACAAATGGTACCTCCTTACGCAGCAAACTATACAAAGGAGAAAGAATGGTAGACAAATTTGAAATGAACTTTCCATAATAAGAAACAGTGCCAATAAAAGATCTTACTTCCTTCACTGAAGTTGGCTTAGGCATACCCAAAATTGCTTGAACTTTACCGGAGTCCTTACTTAAGCCTTTTTTGCTTATTACATGACCAAGGTATTTAACCTCTGACTGGAAAAACTGACACTTGGAAAGCCGTAGTCTGAAACCTGCATCCAGCAACCTATTTAAAACTTGCTTTAAATTTTCAAGATGTTCTTGTTTGGTCTTGCCTGTTACTATGACATCATCTAAAAAGTTGGCAACTCCAGGTAAGCCCAACAAAGTAGCTTCAACTTCTCTTTGAAAAATAGAGCTAGCTGGTTTAGCTCCATAGGTCAATCTTTTAACCTTAAATACTCCTAAATGGGTACTCCAAGCAAGCATTTCACCTGTCTGGTCATCTACAGGTAATTGATTAAATGCATTAAGAAAATCAAGTTTAGTGAAGAACTCGCCACCTTTGAGTGCTGCAAATATCTCTTCGATTCTCGGAAGAGGATGTTGGACATCTTCAAGAAATTTATTCACAGTTACTTTATAATCTCCACATATGCGGAATGTACCATCCTCCTTAGGCACCAAGACTAAAGGAGAAGCCCACGATGAATGAGGAACCTTTTCAATAACGCCTTCTGCTTCCAACTTTCGTAGCTGCCGGGCCACTTCCTCTCTATATGCAAATGGCACTGGGCGAGGCCTGCAAAAAATTGGCTTAGTGCCCTCCTTTAACGAAAGATTAACCACACTATTCTTATAGGTTCCTATTCCTGGCCTGAATAATTCTTCATAATTAAAGAGTAACTGACGCAAATCTGGATCACTAATTTCAGTAAATTTACTCATAGCCAAATTGTGACAATTGGTCTTTATAAGATTAAATTTTTTTATGAGATCTCTGCCCAGAATCGGACAGTTTCCATGATCAACAATAATAAACGTGCAATCAATAATCTTGTCACCAAATTTAACTGGTAAATCAAGCTGACCACTAGGATTTATCATGCTTCCGGTATAAGACCTTAATAGCAAATCTGCTTTACTTAAAATAACATTATTAAAATACTTTGTATAGTAAATTTTAGGCAATATTGAGAGTCCACTTCCAGTGTCAATTTCAAATTTGATCGGTACCCCAGACACTGACAATGTAACCGACATCGGTTCTACCACATAATTGCATTGGGCTAACATAGTGAACATATCCACTTCAGGTGGGTACTCTTCCACAATGTTATGTACTTTTGACTGTGGACAGGCAGCTGAAATATGACCACGGATTTTACACTTTCTGCATACATAGCTTTTAAATTTACACTTTGCGAAGTCATGCTGCGATCTACCACAGGCATTACAAGTATAGGCCCCACCAGCTGGACGTGAAACAGTAAGTGGATATGAACGATTCTGTTTACTGTCCTCCCCTTCTAATAAACTTTCTTTGTTGGATCTTGAATCTCCTTTATTAAATACCTTTTTAGTATGGAAAACTGCTTGAAGGGCGGTAGAAGGCTGAGCACAATGTTTAGCTACAGCCTCTTTTCTTAAAGCAATATCCAAGAGAGACTGTAGCTCCGTCGAGGGATCTTCTTCACACAACCGATCCAAAATGGGACCTTTATTCATGCCCGTAACTAATTTTTCTTTTACAAAATCGTTAAGCAAATTCTTAAACTTGCAAGGAGCAGCTCCATTTTTAACCCTGACAAACCAGTCATTCACGCTCTCCTGTGGAAGTTGGTGCAATTCGTGGAATAAAATTCTTTGCCTAAACAAAGCCACCGTCGGGGAAAACTGCTTTGATAGCTTAGAACATAAGACATCATATGACAGCGAGCTCGGAAGCTCAGGATCACAAACATCTCTCAAAGTGGTGTATGCTTTTTGCCCAATTAGAGTTAATAAAGTAGCTACTTGCCTTTTTTCCTCAACAGCATTAGCAACGAAATATTGATCAAGTCGCTCCTTATAGATAGACCAATCATCCGACGAATCATACTCAGACATGGATCCAACTGCTCCAACAACAACCGATGTAGTCGACATAGTAAGTTCAAACCCCGATTGAACTTCGTCACCAAAATTATCGGAACCAAAAAACGGCAAGTGTATAGACAAGTTTATACCACTATCATCAAAAGTATTCCCAGACATATAAAACCGCAATATTCATAAGTCCCGATTTTACCTCGTCGCCACTGTAATAACTTAACAAGTGCCACATTAGTTTATAAAATAGTTTAATGCAATATATAACAAGAAAAGAACGATACAACAATCACATGGCAACATCACAATATAAACATCAATCTGTAGCGTCGTTTTGCCCAGTGTTCTCCTCCACTCCTCCTTTTCCTTCAACAAACTAAACTCAGATCTACTACTCCACACCCCCACACTTAAATGACAATAACTTAAAATACTTTGTATCTTGCAGGAAGGCGAATATTTCTTCTGGGACGTAGACTTTCAGACTCAGCTGTAGATTGATTATCATCAGATGCATTTTTAGATGTTAGTGACTGATCATTAGTAGGTAGTTTATCGTAAAAATTGCCTACACTTATAATCTGATCAAGATGCCTTTTCCAAACAATATCTTTATTCTCCTCCAGCTGTACCTCATACAAACGTTCACCTAACACTTTTGTAACTACAGCCTTTTTCCAAGACTTCTTGTTCTGATCAGTGTGATCCCTTGCATAGACTTTATCGCCTACAGTAAACTTCTCTTTCCTGCTACCACCATGACCAAGTATCTGCCTCCTGGCGGCATCTTCACTTTTATTTTTCTTTTCTCGAAGTAAGTCCAATCTCGTACGCAATGAACGTCCTAACATAAGACTGGCTGGAGATTGCCCAGTTGTACAATGTGGAGTATTCCTATAGGTAAACAAAAATCTCGAAATAATCAAAGCTGCGTCTTCTCTTGTCGGTGATGCTACCTCCTCTAAAGATTTGGAAAAGCTCGCTTTAAATGTTTTCACCGCGTTCTCTGCAGCTCCATTGCTTGAAGGATGATACGGTGGAGACGTTAAATGTGTAATGCCATTGGTAACACAAAATTTTTCAAATTCCGATGAAACAAAGACTGAGGCATTATCCGAAACCAGAACTCTGGGAAGACCAAATCTTGCAAAAATACTTCTTAATGTACTAATGACCCAGACACTATTAGCACTACTCCTAACTTCAACCACTTCTGGCCACTTTGTGTAACAATCAGTCATAATAAAATATGTTATTCCTTTAATCGGACCTAAAAAGTCCATATGCACTCTTTCCATAGGTGCACGAGTTTCATCCCACTTCACTAAAGGGGCCTGCGGAGGATTTGGTCGATACATCAGGCAGGCATGACAAGAACGAGACAATTCCTCCAACTCACTGTCTAATCCTGGCCACCAAAAATAACTCCGTGCCAACATTTTCATCTTTGAAGCTCCCATGTGAGTAGCATGTACTTCTTCAATTAATCTTAATCTTAGACAAGTAGGAACAACTACTCTTAAACCCCACATAATAATTCCTCCTTCTACATCCAATTCTAATCGTCTGCAGAAGAATGGTTTTATGGACTCTTCTGGACACAAATCAGGCCAACCATCTCTGATATAACGCATCACACGACGCAAAATCGAATCCTTCTCTGTTTCCTTCTTAATTTCCTCTCCAGTTATGGGCAGTTTCTCTTCAATATATTTAAAATCAGCATATGGTACAGATACATCACCTTGGTCAACATCAGGTATAGGAAAACGGCTTAAGCCATCGGCTAACTGGTTATTCTCTCCTTTTACATAGACCATCGTATAGTCGAAACCGGCCAGGTACGCTGCCCATCTCTGCAAACGCTCAGCTGCCAGAACGGGTACACTTCTTTTTTGGCCAAAAAGTGCAAGTAACGCTTTATGGTCAGAGCACAACTCAAAATGCCTTCCTAATAAATATTGACTAATTTTTTTTACAGCCCATTAAGCTGCCAATGCTTCACGATGGATAGTGGAATAATTTTTTTTTTCTGCTTGGTTCAAAACTCTAGAAATGTAATGTATAGGACGAGTAGAGTTATTGGTGTATACGTGTAGTAAATCAGCACCTATACCAATTTGAGAGGAATCACACATTAATCTTAATGGTAAGGATGGATCATAATTTGCGCTAAAACATCTTCAGAGGAAGCCTTTGCTTTAACCTCTTGAAAGGCAATATCACAAGCCTGGCTCCAAACAAATGGCACCTCCTTACGCAGCAAACTATACAAAGGAGAAAGAATGGTAGACAAATTTGAAATGAACTTTCCATAATAAGAAACAGTGCCAATAAAAGATCTTATTTCCTTCACTGAAGTTGGCTTAGGCATACCCAAAATTGCTTGAACCTTACCGGAGTCCNTCAGATATCACTAATCTGTCACTACCTGTGAGTCAGCTCTCTCTAAATCTTCCACCAACGACCTACTAGACCTTCAGTAAACTCTGTCACTTTAAATACTAGTATAATACTTGAGCAGATTTTATCTAACTCAGCTCAATTAATGGACGTAGTTAATACCTACTATAAAGTTGACCTCTCTTGAAGCCGAAGTGTCTAGCTTAAAGGCTACCAAAGAAAAAAATTGGTTTGTATTATCAGTAGGTCTAGTACTGTGCAGATAACGAATTACGTAAAAATAGCCATTAGAAGGGCGACGAATAGTTCCACTTCTCTAACTGCGTCGCACATTGGCGAGATCATCACTGGAGCTTCTGCCTCTAGCTCCCAGGCCCCCCACCACCGGCCCTTCTAACAGCAACGGCGGGCTTCCTACGAATGCGCATCCTTTTGGAATGATGCTAGCTCCAAACCCCCTTCCCCGTGTCCGGCCCTCGACGCTCTCAGCTCCAACAACGACGGACAATAAAGATTCTAACGGATTTTTGCCTACCCCATCTCGTAGAAAAAAGCGGCCAGCTCTTGTGGGGGAAAGACAATCCAAACAATTCGTCATTTCTATCCATCGTAAGCCTGTTTTTGTCTCACGTTTCGGTTTTGAGACTACCACGGCGGATATTTCTGACTACATTGAAGAAGAAACCAAATTGCCGGACTTCAAGGTTACCAGGATCGCTACCAAAACTAAATCTCAAATTTACGCTTCTTTCCATATCGATGTGTCTGAATAAAACTTTGAGTTGATTCATAATGCTTCACTCTGGCCTATTAAGTGCAATGTCTATGCAAATAAACATTTAAAACAAAATGCTTACCTTGATCTAGTGCAGTTGTGTAGAACTGTCACACCTGATTGCAACATTGAATTCGTCAAGAAGAAAATTTAATTGATCAGAGGAAATTTCAGAAGAGAACATAAGAAGGTAAATAACAGTATGAAATGAGGAAGTGGCGCAGACTCTGTGCATGTGCCTAAACTGTGGTACTACAAACTGCTGCTTTTATTAAGTGATCAAGAGGAGGTTCGCCAATCAATTTTATTATTAGATTCTCCTGGTGTTGGTTCTCCTCTGGTTGGCTCAGAACATGGTGACGAAATACACGAACAGCAAGATGACGATGTAAGTTTAGTTTGTATCGTAAACACTTTAGTTTTATATGTATGTATTTCTACACAAATTCATATCATTTTGCTGAATAATTTGATATCTACTGTATACCTAATAAATAGATTTACAACCCCTTTTGTAATACTGGGATTTGTTCATAAATATGGTGTTAACCCTAGAATAATAACCCTTCATATCTTGGTTCTATAAAACTCCCGACACTTTTTTTTTTTTTTTTTTTTTTTTTTTTTTTTTTTTTTTTTTTTTTTTTTTTTTTTTNACATCAGTGCGCCCAAGTCAGGTGATAGATCAAACGTGAAGTCAGATGGTAGTCATTACAGTGGAGCGACTGTGAAAAATGAACACAGCAAAGAAGAATCAAAAAGGGACGAATCAAGTATTGTATTTTTAACTAATGCTGATATTGATATAAAAGATGAAATCAATGGAAACAATGATATATTATTTTATATTGATTCAGGATGTACCGACCATATGGTGAATAGTGCAGAGTATTTTAGTCATTTGATTATGTTAAAAAATCCGATAAAAATTGCTGTGGCAAAGAATGAAAATTATTTAGAGAAATGAAATGAAAACTTATTGCATACACTGAATTGTCAGTGAACAGGAATTCTTTTTAAGTAAGGAAGTAGACAACAAAAAACAGATACTCGCTGTCCTCTTTCGTCGATACACAATTTATTCACAATTTTCCGCCTTTGGCTTTTCCTTCGATTTCTTATTTTCAACTAATTTACTCTCGTTCCAGATTTTTCGTTTTCCTTTCGTGAGTGTAGTTAATGGTGGCCCCATTTCAGGTATTTCGCAACTGGAGCTTCCTTCAAAACATTGGGATATTCATTAGGATGTCAGATGTAACAGTAGGAAGAAATGTAAAAGAGACAAGCAAGGCGATCTGGCACGTGCTCCATGCTACACACATTCCTTTTCCTACAACTTTAGAAGAAGTGGTCAATCAAGCAACTGTTCTGGAGGTTTCCAAACTGTGTTGGTTGTATAGACGGAAAACATGTGCGCACACGAAACCAGAATCATTCTGGAACCATGTTCAGAAACTACAAACAATACTTCTCTATTGTTTATTGGTATTGCAAGGTGTTTTCAGACCTGATTACATGTTTATTGCTTTTGACGGAGGATATGGCAAAGAGAGTGACGGAGGTATTTTTCAACAATTCAAGTGAGCCTGAAGATATGAAAGATATATTTGAAGGCTGTGTGGATGTAATGCAGGATTTAGAACAGTGTACATCAAATGCTATAGCCTCAACGGTAGTAATATATTATAAAGATATTGCATTATCCATTATATGGGGGGGGGGGAANACCTTGACCTCATAGTCAACATGAGGTTTGTCAGGCCTTTCAGGCTCTAGATAATAATCATTAAATATTTGTTTTATTTCATTCTTAAAGCCACTATTTATGTTTTCATTTATATTAAGATTAAAACTATCCTTATCAATATCCTCACCATCCAGACAGATATTCATTACCTCAAATAACAACTGTATTGTCAACTTTTTTTAATACAACTTGTTATTTTCAGTTATTATTACATAATTAGGTAAGCGCATAAAGTCATGCCCTAACAAAGCAACAAAGTTCATAGTACGAGGTACAACATTCAAACATCCCATTATATTTATCTTTGAATTTACACCAACAAAATTTAGTCCGTCATTTCGCTCACCCACAAATCTAGATGGGATCATATCAGCTCTAATTAAACTAACAGGAGATCCAGAATCAACCATTGCCTTGCCATGACAATTAAGCTCCCCTAATTCATCATTGACACTAAAACTAAATTCTACGTCTACTGGAGGAATAACAGAAGAGCTGTCCAGAGGAATAACCGCTGTACAAGTACTACTATCCGCTGGGGCTTTTATGACATCTAATTTTGTACTACCAGAACGCTGCCGTTGCGGGCACGTAGAAGCCAGGTGGTCCTTGGATTTACAGATGAAACAAGCTGTCGGTGGCTGATAATTACTTTGATTGTGAGACTCATCGAAAACTTTCTTGTGAAAAACTGGTCCTGAACTACTTGCTTGGCTCTTTTCAATAGCCATTCTCGAATGTGTCGGTAGGGAAACCTTAGAAAGTAACCTCAACACATCTTCTAACTTCTTTAAGTCACTAAGTCTGGCTTGATTCAAATTAAAATCATTAATTCCCTCAATAACATACTCAATTAAGTTATCTTCACTGAGGCCTACTTTGTTTCCCAAAGATATCTTATCATGAAAATATTCAGCAAACATTTCTGGGGCCTTCCATCTTCGATCTTCAAACTTTTTAAATAACTGTATTCTGGAGGGCTTAGAATCAAACATACTCCGTAACTCTTCAACCATTTCTTCCCACGAAAGCCAAATAAGTTCTTTCTTACTGTGGAACCATTTACGACCATTCCTTGTGAATTTTCTGGCTGATATCAACTTTATTTTTTCAGTGTTAATCCTATAGCACTCCTTCACTGCCGATGCACTCTCAATCCAATCGGTTACATCATCGTCCCCTGACCCACTAAAATCAGGTAACAACGCCGAAATATCTTTAGTTGAATAATTCTTTCTCTCCCGTGATGAAAGTAATTCTCTAACCAAAGCCCTAACAGTAGCGGTAATGGTATCTTCGGAATCTTACAGGTTCCTCCATCACTTCTTTGACGCCGTCTTCACTCATTTCGACCAAACGAAAATGCACTCTAATAAATAAAATAGGGTAAGTACATTAACCTTTTCACAACACAGTCCTTTATCCCACTTCTGATGTGTGTAAGGCACTTATAATAACTCAAACAAAACTATTAAAAAAAAACTGTTTAATATAATAAAAGCACAAACACATACAANTGCTTCACGATGGATAGTGGAATTTTTTTTTTCTGCTTGGTTCAAAACTCTAGAAATGTAATGTATAGGACGAGTAGAGTTATTGGTGTATACGTGTAGTAAATCAGCACCTATACCAATTTGAGAGGAATCACACATTAATCTTAATGGTAAGGATGGATCATAATTTGCGCTAAAACATCTTCAGAGGAAGCTTTTGCTTTAACCTCTTGAAAGGCAATATCACAAGCCTGGCTCCAAACAAATGGCACCTCCTTACGCAGCAAACTATACAAAGGAGAAAGAATGGTAGACAAATTTGAAATTAACTTTCCATAATAAGAAACAGTGCCAATAAAAGATCTTATTTCCTTCACTGAAGTTGGCTTAGGCATACCCAAAATTGCTTGAACCTTACCGGAGTCATTACTTAAGCCTTTTTTACTTATCACATGACCAAGGAATTTAACTTCTGACTGGAAAAACTGACACTTGGAAAGCCGTAGTCTGAAACCTGCATCTAGGAACCTATTTAAAACTTGATTTAAATGTTCAAGATGTTCTTGTTTGTCACACCTGTGACATCATCTAAGTAGTGTGACAGTAAGTACTATGACATCATGTAAGAAGTTGGCAACTCCAGGCAAAATAATGTTAATAACCTCACATATTTTAGAAATATTATGTGTTCTGAACTAGGCAACTATGTGTTATATTTAGAAATACTTGTGATTGAGCCTTCGGCCTTTTTTATAGACGTATCGCAAGATGATAGATTATATTGTATAGAGATACATGCATGCCTTTTTGTAACTTGTATTAACTGTGTTAAAATTCAAATGTGTTTGGTGCATTTTATTTGTTTGGACATTAACACACGGCGCAAATGTCTCAAGTTAATTGCAATGTTCCACCGGAATTAAGGTTAGTTGGTAATTTCAACGATAATTTGTGAAGATCCAAACAAAATTTTGATATTGGATATTTATTTATGTTATTGCTAATGATCTTATTGGAACAGGCAAAAAGATACAAAATAGAAAACTTTTGTTATTGTTCCACTTCATAGGGGAAGAGGCTATAGATATTTATAATACTTTAAGTTTACGTCGGAAGAAAAAGCTAATGCAACTATTGATATTGTTTATAAAAAGTTTAAAGCTAGGAAAAAGTTGCAACCATTAAGTCTCAGAAAAAAATTTAGTAAGATTGACAATTCAGACACTTTAATAATAATGAAGACATGAATGATGACCCATTTTTCATTAATTAAAACAAATGAAAATACTTTTTCGATTGAAGAAATGATGGTTCCATATAATAGGGCAAGAAAGCTGGCTCATAAAAACAATATGTCAAATGAAAGCCCCACAAATAGGGACTTAAATTATATGGTGGAGAAAAAACTTTCCACAACATCGATTTTACTAATGGATGATATGTAATTGGATCATTAAAGGAGAGAAAAAATAAGTTTTTAATTTGAAATGTAGGTTATATTTCACCCATTACGGGCATCATCAGACCTAAATTACATGAAGTAATAATTACATTAGCGCAATATGTACTTAATTTGTATATAAGTGACTAACTATTAATATATAAGTACTGATAAAAAAACCAATATAAATATATAAATATCTATATATNATATGAAGAGTGAGCGGTAGTGAACTATCCTCACGCCCGGTGACGTCAGAGCAGAGTTCACTGCGACTCGTTCAGACGGGTCGAGTTCACTCTTCAGTGCGCCACTGTAGAGTCTTCACTCCCCATGGGAACCCGGCTTAACTGTGAGTTTGTTCAAGTGTCTAAAATCTACCGCCATTCTCCACTCTTTATTCTTTTTGGGCACAAGCACAATTGGGCTACTATAAGGAGACTGACTCGGTTTAACAATATTTTTGGCTATCATATCTTCTACCATACCATCCCCCATATTTTTCTCACTAACTGATAACCTTCTGGGACGGTAATAAAAAGGCTCATCTTTTATTAAATTGACCTTGACCTCATAGTCAACATGAGGTTTGTCAGGCCTTTCAGGCTCTAGATAATAATCATTAAATATTTGTTTTATTTCATTCTTAAAGCCACTATTTATGTTTTCATTTATATTAAGATTAAAACTATCCTTATCAATATCCTCANATACAAACTTTTCCAAACCTTGGTGCATCAGCTAATGTTGTACTAAGAATGACTCATCATGTCCCCAATAACAAATATCATTAAGTTTATTGCGATAATTTCTTAACAAACATTCCCTTGTTTCAATACCTTTGGAGTAAAGACATCTTAGCCATTGGCACAATTCGAAAAGACTGGGTCCCAAATTACCCTTTCAGTGAAAGCCCCTACAACATTTAATGACGTCAATATGCGTTTAGTTTTGTGGAAGGACAAAAATTTAGTACATTTGCTATTGAGTTGTGAGGGAGCAGAGCCTTTAACTAAAATCACTCGATATAACCATAAATAAAAAATGGTGGAGCAGTAGATGTTGGGGCACAAGTTGGAGGAAGGCGCTATGGGAGGCCCTGGTGGCTGCCTGGGTCGGAAAAAAAATTAAGGGCGTACCAGGCAGTTATAAGGTAAACCGAGGAGAAGACACTGTAGGTATCTCGACCCCGACGCCCAATCGGGGGCGTCGCTAAAATTAAAAAACCGAACAAAGTTTCAAATTTTAGGGGGAGACAAATGCCGCATGCGACATTATAAAAATTTGTGGTACACCAAGAAACAGGCGACACTAGGAAACATGTAGCACGCGTCTTGTCGGTCAGTGTTGCCTTAGTGGAATTGCACCTTTATATATATTACCTTAAAGTGAGAAAAGAGTGTAAGGGTAATTTTTTTGTAGATTAAAGAATTTTAAAGAATTTTTTTGTAGATTAAGTAAGTTTTAATAATTTCTTTGATGATACATTACCTTGAAGTGGGAAAAGGGTGTAAAGGTAATAGTTTAGGTAATTAAAAGATTTAACAAATAAATGGATTTATTATACTAAAAATATTATTTGCACGCACGTATCAGCAAGCAGAGCAATAAGCTTCAGCTATGGAGGTACGACTACTGGCTGAGACTGCTAAGTTAGAATAAAAAAGTCTAGGCCCGGGCAACAAGGCAAGTGCTATTGGTGTGGTTCAAATTCCCAAAATGCTCCGAGCGAAACTTTTAAAGGTAGGACGGAAACCTGTTGAAAGTGTAATCGAACGAGCCATTATACCAAGTGCTGTAGATCCTCTAAATTTCAATCTAATAAAAAGTCGGTTGGGCAAGTTGAAGACCCGGGTAACAATAGTGACTCAAAAGCCAACCAAGTTTCACTTTAAACTATGCTTTTCATATTACTCATTCTCGTATTAATCAAACATCATCCGATAAGGATGGATGGATTTCAGTGAGGATTGGTGGAGTTCCTATTCCACTACTCATAGATTTGGGTTCTTCGTGTAACTTAATACATCAAAGTACATGGGAATACCTAAAGAAAAACCAGGTCAAAGGTAAGTATGATAAAACTAGTAAACTTATACATGCTTATAATTCTGATGATCTAATACCCTTACTTAGGAAATTCCAAACTAACATTGTCATTCCGGGAACAGAGGAAAAAGAGCCCACTACTTTTTATGAGTTAAAAGGGGCTGAAAAGTTTATTATTGGAAAGGAATCAGCCTAATGATTGGGAATTTTAAAGTTAAGTAACCCCGTAAATTCACTAGATGTTGCTCAGACTGAGGGGATGTCCTAGCAAGAATGTATTTTAAAATACCCACAAGTTTTTACAGATAATGTTGGAAAATTTCAACCTGAAATTAGCGGTCGAGAAAGTAAGCCCCGTGGCTAAAACAGGAATGCGAATCCTCACAACCTTAGATCAAAGGTAAGCAAGAGGCTTGAAGAGAATCGTTTAGTTCATCCAGTTCATTGTTAACAGGTTAACATCGCGCTCTTAGATTTGCTTAAAGTTTTACCTTTTAAATATGGTTAATCTAACTGAAACTTGTCTCGAATGCTCTAGTGAAGTATCTGAAGCGAATTTGATCACGAGCTGCGATGGCTGTAATGGCTTTATTCATTTGGACTGTATTAAAGTCACTGCTACCGAACGTAAAGTTCTGGAGCTTAAATCGCCCAGAACATTGCACTTGTACTGTCGAAACTGTTCTAGTCAATCTCCTTCGGTACTATTCAAACTTGTTTTGGACGTAAAAAGGAATTAACGAACATTAATAACAAGTTAAAATCGCATGTGCCATGTGAATGTCTCAAAATGACAACGGTTATTTCATATGAATTAGCCCGCACTTCCGACAATCAATTGCACCTAACTGAGAGAATGGATGTTTTAGAAACAAACAAGAAAAAGAAAAATAAAGTGTCTAAAAGTGCTTAAATAGTGACGGATCGTAGTGATAGCGATAGTGAGTTTAGTGAGACCGGCACTGAGCGAAAAAATCTTCCTGATGGAAACCTTCCGATAAGGTTTTCCGAAACTGGTGATAATATAAACAACAATAACATGAGTGATAACGATGTTAATAATGAAATTTTTCTTAATAACGAAGATGTTAATGTTACATCTGAAAAGATTAGCAACGCCGAGTCCGTCGCCTCGTATTCCTACGCCGTAAAAAACAACTCTAATTCTAATAATTCTTCCGGAACTAATGCCAATCGAAATAAGTCAAGTGATGATTCAAAACTCCTTAAACAAGGTAACAGAAAAACCTATCACGAAAAAAATGTGAGACCACAAAACAAGGGTACTGTTTCAACTGGTAATGATGATCACATTGGCAATATCAAAGTCGCTTTAAAGAAATCGTCTATTTTTGTTTCAAAATTTGACACCTCTGTGAACAAAGACAAAGTGCTTACTTTTCTTAAAAATAAGCTCTCTGATTCAAACTTTGAAATCATAGAAGTCCCAGTTAAATCCGGTGATTATAATGCTTTCCATATTAAAACTGATTCTACTACGGCAGAAACTCTTAAACAGCCTACTTTTTGGCCAAAAGGTTTGGTCATTAAGGATTTTTTTTTCGTCGTCGCGCACCTTCCGTAAAGTCTAAAGTTTTTCCAGCAATCCTCCACTCAAACTTACAAGGAATTAAAACTAAGTTGAACGAAATTACTTTTTACGAAATTACTTTTTAGATACTAATAAATATGTTAAGATATTTGGGGTTACGGAGCATAATTGCAGAGAAGAAGACATCAAAGTCAACATTCCTTTAGGTTTCTCTTTAGCCTCTTACTTCTGTTGGAAAAATAAAGCATGGGGAGGCAGTGCTATCTTTGTTGATCATATTTTAATTATAAAGCCGTTTCTCTCCAAGATAAATCTGCGGAGTCTGTTTTTGAACTATGTTCCACCCTCATTCCTTGTTTCAACACCATTTTCTCATGTACCTATCGAGCACCTGATGACAGCAATTTTTCTGAATTTCTAGAATACTTTTCTGATTTTT
>KZ654607.1:6634-19021 GCA_001010745.2 Gerris buenoi
CCTCAGTATTGGCATCGAAATTAACCTCTTCTTGAACCGCGTCCTCTAGAATTCTTGATATACATACATATATGTAATTTCCATCTTTTAATCATACCAGTGCTGCCATCTGTTGATAATTTTGTAAAGCTTCTAATCAATTCAATGCTCAGTAAAAACTAAAACAGATAATTTGATATTTTATTTGTAATGTCAAAGTTCAAAATAATTATAAAATTGATGCAACTGTTTATTGATTTAATATAAAAATTCTATCTATATTTCTTTAGAATTATTTTAAAATAATTTTAAAATTTAAGAAAAGATTTGTCAGTTAAGCCCCACCCACTGAATTATCAGTTCAGCTATCAGTGTTTTTCTCGTTCCGCCGGCTTTGTTTCTCCTTGGTTTCCCACCCTTGCTTTAAAAGCCCGTTCTTTTAAAAATCATATGTTTTGACTTTGACCTATTAAATTATCGTTCCTTCATTTTTAATTGGTTAAGTCTAGTTTAGATTTAGCGTTATCACGGTCCTGTTTAATTAATTAGCTTTCATGGATATGTTTTTAATTCTTTTTTATTAGACTGTTTAATCTAATTAATTTGTGACCCGTCAATACGGAAGATTGAATTGAACTTTTGACCGAAGATCAAGAGTTCAGTTTTTAGTTTTTGATAAATCCTGAAATTGGTCTGAAACTCAAGGAATGTAATCTTCTGCCCCACATTTCCTTTTTAATTGATGTTTTTTTTATCTTTTGTCCATGTTCTACGTGTGATATTAACTCCTCGCACAGTCTATGTGATAGAGCTCCGTTAGAAGTGTTTATTTTGTTTTCGCTTTCACAATGACTACTAACGAATCCGAAGGTTTGAGATTGAGAAGAACTAAAAGTGTAACTCGAGCTGAAGAAATACAAGAAAATGAAGCTAAAGTTCGAAAATCTCAGCCTGACAAACCGTAAGTAAACCTATTCTTTGTGTTTATAACTGGTTCTAAACCCTTAACACTGTAGAAAGATTTGACAATCTTAACTTATTTAACTCACAGATTGAGAAGCATCCAAGATAACTCATTTGACAGTAATTTTCGTTTTTTATAGTTTAATGAATTGTTCAGTGTAAGAAAATACTGATTATGTATATTCTTTGAACACAATTTCTTTTTTTTTTTTTTAATTACATAACATGAATTCATATTATTCTGTGGATCCATAATAATTAAGCAATTGTTTGGCACTTAAATCATAATATTGATGTTATATTGTTACAACTTAATCGCTTGATATCACTAATATTAATGATTGATTTCTCTTAGTACATAATAATATGTTTAATCGAGAAATATTTACTCGCATTTTGAGGCATCAGTTTATAGAGGATTCTATATAAACTGACATGACAAATGAACATTCCCCTCTATGTAAATATATTTATTCTTGTAATTATGTGTTGAATCTTCGGTAAAACTGAATAATGATATATGGCGGTTTATAGTAAAGATGGCAGGGCCTCACACCAATGTATTTAATCGACAAAAGGATATCAACTCTCCTATGAACAAATCATAACATATATAATTTCTCAAATGTTTTAATCAATCAAATTTACTGATTGGCGAAGAGATATAATCTCTCAAGTCTGTAAATCAAGCAAAATTGTGCCGCCAAGCGATTTTCTGCCAAATCTTCTCTTCCAGTTCAGCCGAATCTTCTGTTCTAAAGATAAGACACTGACAACAGAGTTGGAACTATTTTGCTAAACTATGTATTTTTCCAATTTGGTTTTATAGCTTGTCGCATTCTAGTGATTTATAGATTAAAGAATTGGAACTTGAGCAGGTGGCTTGGGCCAAAAAATGAACTAGAGAGTGAAATAATAGGCTTGTTCCAACAACACTTCAAACTAGTCCCAAACTAGTTACTAACTGTACGACACATGCGAATTAGCGAAAAACGATCAATTGCGGTCCGTTGCGCACGCGACGGACAGTTCCAAACCAGTTTGAAGTGTGGTTGGAACAAACCTAATACTTACTGTTTAGACTGAGTGAGGGTGATATTATATTCGTCCGAGAAGAGAAAAGCCTGTAAGGCGAAACAAGCATTAGGTATATTGAAATGTCAGCGAGAAAAGGAAAGTAGATACAAGAACCCACTACTTCTCAGCTACTAACTACTTCCCATTACATATTCCATAACTAAACTATTTTGCCTTCTTATACCACGTTGGCCGCTGCCATGTCTTTTCGGGGGTTGGCGAGCGAAGCGAGTAGGGGGCGAAGCCCCCTAGTAAACCTTAAAAAATAATATCTGAAAGATACTTTTCAGGAGTAACGTACAAGAACTTTTCCCCTTTTGTAGATAGGTATTTAATTTTGTTAGGAAAATAATGATTAATAAGACTATTCACCATAGCATTTAGACATTGAGGACGTCTGGAAATGAGGTGATATTAAAATGATGTATTGGTCCTATACTCATCATGCGTGCAATACAGACGATCTGCAAAGGATGCTCATTCTGAGCAATATCGTCTGTTTTATTTGTATTAATGCTTTTTGTAATGTGAAATAAATGAAAATGTAAAAAATAATGGTTATTTAGGTAACCATTATGAAGGATAATGGTTATTTAGGACTATAAAAAACTTTTAGATAACAGCAACTACTCTAAGTCCCTCCGAAGATTACTTTCATATATTTGAGTAGTTGTTGTCCTTATTTTTAGTTTCTCTATTGGTGTATTTTTTTTTGTCATTGTATCTCCCTGTATGCGGATGGCCTTTGTTTATGTCAGTCTGCATTTGTGTGTGTCAGACTCCATTGAAGTATTAATATGAGTTTAATGGACTTGAATATAAAAATAAGTTATTTTCAAAATTATTTTTTGTTGTTTCAGATGTCACAGGCCCAGGGATTCTCTTTTCTCTTGGTCATCTGGATTTAATAATTTTACTGGATTTATTAACTGGGGGTTCCTCCTGCTTACTATGGGAGGAATTCGTCTTACACTTGAAAATTTGATCAAGTAAGTAATATTTTGTTTGTTTATTTATTGTTTTTTCTCTCTCTCAGATGTTTGAGTGGTTAATGAAATAAGATCTTTTAAAGTTTCACTGTTTGAGGAAGAAACCTAATTTGGTTAAATTTAAAATCTTCAATAGTTTCATCAAATAAAAAATCTCTATTAAGAGTTTTTCTGTTTCCCTACCATTCTATGTTAATAAGAGTTTACTTGAATTATCATCATCAAGAGGAGTAAGTCCATCAAAAATAGATTTTAAGAAAATTGGAAGTAAAAACCTGCAGATTTCTTTGGGTTATGGATACCTAAATAGCACTTGCTCTATATTATTCACACAGGTTGTGGACACTTGAAGAGTCAGTTGACACAGTGAAGAGTCTTAGTTATGGTATTGATTCTAGCAATCCTGGCTTCATTCCTGAGGCACCCGTCATACACTATTACTCTTACTAACATGTCAATAAGCTACTAGATGTAAGTGGCATCTACTGGTCTTATAACTTGTTATTGTGGCTGATATCAGCATTTTATGTATCCCTCTATTACCTATTACTATAATAGTAGAAGAGAAATACCTTGTTTGCCCTGGCCCTTTGTTGTCCCATGGAAAAGAGAGAGGTTGGGATTGATACCTTTGCTCCAATTGTTTTACTCTTGTTTTAATACATGTAGATCCTGTCCAACTCTGTAAGCGACTGTTCGCTTGGAGGCTAGGACCTTGCGTTTTAACATTTGTTTATTTAAATAAATTTACACTTGTAGTTTAAAATATTTAAATTTTGCATCAAAATTAAATTAATTATTAAAAGAATAATTATTTTCTTAATTATTGTTGACTTAGTTATTTTGCCTTTCTAATTGAATACATCGAGTTAAAGAAAGATCAGATTTATGGCTTTATTCATTTTGTTACTTATATGTCTCAGAATATTTGTTTTAATTATTCATGGTTCTTATTCGCTAGATAATGACACTTGTTTGATCAAGGTCATATTTTACGTGTTATTTCTTTTAATTATATACTGCTATTTTAATTGAAAGTCATTAAGTGTTTATTTTTAAATGTACATTTGCGGTCTTTTTAAAATGTTGGAGGAATTGTGTTTCATAATATTGCTCAGATATTTAATATTTTGTTTATGTTTTTCCCCTTCTGTTATAGATATGGAATTAGAGTTGACCCAGTACAATGGTTAATAGTTCTAACTGGAAGTCATGAAGGAGGAGATTCAAAACCGTCTCTCTTTCTTTTCTTATGTTGGTACCATTGTTGTTATTTATAAATTTAGTTGTTATCTTAATATTTATTCAATTTGAGCTGTCAGTGACAACTTAATATTCTTTAGAGAGTAATTATACTATTGTACTTAGTAATGCGAAACATAATCGTTAATTAACTACTACTGAGACACTGACTATCAATAACCTTTACTATTATACGGTTTTTGAGTTATCAGTAACCTGTGTGAGTATATTTATAAAAATTGTATACTGTAATCACATGTTTTTTGTAGAAATTGTAAAAACTTAATTATCTATAAGTATTTTAATGTTGAAATCTTTGTTTTCCTTTAATCAGAACTATTTTTAGAATTTTACCATGAAAAGGTGGTTGGTAAATTTGTAGAGTAACTAGAACAGGGTTTAGATAAGATAGAATTTTTAGAGAGTGCCTTGTTTGATTTTAAGTTGATATTTCATTGGTAGTGGGGGAGTGCATTTGACACTCTTTTTACTAACTTTACAGGTTTGTCTGGAAAAAATCTTGTAACCTATACCCACTTCCTGACTACTTAAAAAACTAAAACTTGCACAAATTACATATTTCCAATGACAATGATCAGTCATTAGTTATTCAAATTTGCTAAATTTCTGAGACATTTTGTGGGTAAAATTCAAAATCAATAATTGTAAACACAACCAGTGACAGGTAAGAGAGGTTATATCCGTTTAAATCATTTATTTTTAAACCCAAAAGATTTTGGTGTTGAGAAGAGCAAGCTCAATTGGAACCCTAATAAACTCGCCTTCTGCCTCATTATTTATTGTATCTTTCTTATTCCCTTCTTCTGTTAGTAAAATTAATGATTAGAAGATTGTATCTACCTTATTATTATTAATAAGGTTTATTTTTATAATATTGAACTACTTTTTTGGGGTAATTCTTTCCTTGATAAATGGTCTCTCAAAAAAATATTTTTCTTTGTTAATTAGGAATTGCTATTGTGTTCTCAGGAATCTGGAACTTTTGTGTGCATGCTTGCTGGGTAGCAACCATGGGCACTCTTATCCTCAAAATGAATAAATAAACTTTTGTTTTATAATTTCATTTAAATAGTCTGTATGAGTGATATTGGACCAAAATTATTTGTTTAATTTGAGGTATCAATATTCTTATGAAGTTTTTTTTTCCAGATTCAATAGTACCTGTTGCTTTCTGTTTGCTTGTGGAAAGAGGTTTGGCAGAAGTAAGTTTTTATGATAGTTATTTTAATCTTTTTTAAAAAAAAATTATAAATAATTTATACTTAAAAATAAAACATATCCAAGTGTAAATAACAAAGATACTTGAAAATGGGGACTATCACAGTAAAAATATGTATATGAAATTTGTGTCAACTTGTCTCTGACTGATTTATTGTTTAAGGAAAGAAGTTGGTGCTGTAATTAATGCAAAGTTTAGGGCACATTCTTTTGAGACTAGGATTCAACCATTTAATAAATTGATTCAAAACCATTGGTTGTGGATTTTTAGCTTCATTTGAAACCAACCACATTTACATCGGTTCATAATCATTGGCTGAGGATAACTTTGAGTCTTTAGCTTTAATGAGACTGTAATTACCTGTTTTTATTATTTTTTTTATTTTTTTTCTTCTAGGAAATAATATCTTCGAGGGTGGGCATGTCAGCTCACATATTGAATCTATGTCTTCTTGTTATGCTTCCCATGGTAGTCATTCATTTGAAAGCAGCTCTCTTTAGTTTAGGTAACAATATTGCTTTTTTTGTTGCTAGTTATTATATTTCATTTAATAGGAGGCATATTATTTTCCAATAGTGTTTAATGCAAAATATATCTTTTTAGGACTGGTATTATTTTCTACTATTAATATTTATATACAATAAAAATCTCTGAAAAAAAAAACATTAAAAAATAATTAAAAAGTTCCTTTCATATTTAAATTTAAAAAATCAGCTTTTCTTTTAATATTTATGTTTCATTACATTTTTTGTTTTAACTATTCGTTCTGAGTATTTCTTTATTAAGTTTTCAAATAGCTTATTTTCAAATGTAGATGTAAGTGTGTATATGTAGGTGTAAGTGTGTGTATGTATATGGGATATGTATAAGAGGTATTTATGTATATGTGTGTGTGTATAAGAATTAGTAAAAAAAATAGTATATAGTAGGATAAAAAAGAGATAAGAGGTAAAAATCAAAAATTTATCCATGTGGGTTAAGATTATCCAAGTATATTATAGATGTATTTTTAAGTTAAATTGTTCATATATAAATAAACAAAACCAATAATTATATTGTTTGGTATACATTTATATTATCTATGCATGTTATTATGAGGTCATTATTATTATCTATATAAGATGTTACTAGCAAGGAAAAAAAAATTAAACTTTGTAACAACTCCCAGCTCACGGCCAAGGCCAAGCTGTGCTGTGTTTATATAATTATTTTTCAATGTAAATTAAATAATATGTATTTAATAAATAAACTTTTAAACTTTAATCTAAATCTATTTCTTTATGAAAATGCTATGTTTGATCATGAAAATGCAAAATTGCATCAAAAAGATATAATGTATTATGTTAATCATGAGATCATAAATAAACTTTTAAACTTTAATCTAAATCTATTTCTTTATGAAAATGCTATGTTTGATCATGAAAATGCAAAATTGCATCAAAAAGATATAATGTATCATGTTAATCATCATTTATGTTGCAATCATGAGTATTTGTGTGAATCATTGGCCTCTCCTTATGAGTCTTTATTTGTTTAACTTTGTGTAATTTCAAATCCAAAAATATGGATAAACATTGTTTTTATTGTGTTTCATTCATTTAAACTTCACACAAAAAAAAGATATTTTCTAACAAATGTTTTCTAAAAGATACTTAAAAAAACTAATGTTTACTAGCCTGAAGAAGCTCTAAGTAAGGGTGACTTATAGCTTTCAATTCAAACTGCAGTTATTCAAAGTTTAATTCTAATAAACCTTTTTTTTATACTTGTACTCTATTAAGAATGGATTATAATTTTTTGTCTCAAAACTCAATTATTCCCCGACAGAAATCCATTTCAGAGATCAGAGAATATTTTTCACCTCTTGTCTGTTTGTCAGTCTGCCATTCAAAATGTTTGTGAACCACCCTATCTTAAAAACTACTTGTCCAAGTCTAATTAAATTTGGATTGTGGGTCATAATTAGCCCATTGTCGGCCCTCATTTTTTCTTCTTCTTGTACACTTACTTTTTTTTAGTAACGTCTCTGACATTAAAAGTACTCACCCGATTTTAAAGAAATATGTATGGTTTGTTGAAATAAATCCACAGACAACCTTAATATGTTTAAAAATTAGTATGACCCCACTGAGGATCGAAATAGATCCATAATAAGAGGAGAGAAAGCTATGTGCCGTACAAATTACCAATTTTTTTTTTTTAACATTTTGGCTCCTCATCATAGTACGATAAATTTATATGCTATCAACATAAAAACTTTGACTTTACTTAACTAAATATTTTATTTAATTTGTTATTTCAGTTGGAGCTACTGCGTTATGTTTGGTTTATTCAGTTTTATTTTTAAAGCTTTGGTCATATATACAAGTTAACATGTGGTGTAGAACTGGTATGAATCTTCAGAACCGCCTTAGGAGGCAAAGCATGTCCTTCAGTAAACTAGGTAACTCTTTAACTCCTTTATATTTTAATTACAAGATTATTTTTAAACTTGAATATAAAAGTTTTATATTTTATTTGCTTAGAAAAATTGGTACTTCTAACTTGAACTAAACTTTCTTCTGTACAGACTAGAAAATAGACAACAGACGACAGACATAATTTTTAAAATCCGCCTTTTAGGACTTAATAAGGGACTAAATAATTACAATCGAATACTCATTCCGTCACAATATTTTCTCTTTTTATATACTGGGTAAATGAGAAAGTAAAACAACTAGAAATTATTTTTTTTAATTCTCTAATGCTAAATTTGATTATCATCCATGCTGTTAAGAAATGTTTGGCGGTGAAACTGCTTAACCTGTACACAAATATAATAACAATATAGGTGATAAAAAACCTAAGTGTTTGCATTTAGATAAAATTATTGTCTATAGTGAATGGAGTCATGTGTCAATAATTGTTATCAGCAGACACTGTCAATTCCACTTGACAAGCTTTTTAGAAGTACTCAATTATGTATAGATTTATTAGTATTAAGTTTCATATTTCTGATCTAAAGAAAGCATTATGGATTGACATTATATTATCTCTATTCTTTAATTAAAATGTATAGATTTTTATGTCTGCCTTATTTTTATGATTGAAACTTACTAGGTAAAGAATCACCTTTCTCTGGAGAAAAAGAAGCTCATTCTTTAAAAAGTAATTTACCAAAATTTTATATTTTGAAAATTCTCCCAAATAAATTTTTCCAGAGGAGGATTTGGTGGAATAGCACCAACATCTTTTATGGGTTAATTCCTTTTCGAGGCCACTTTTATGTTCAAAATGTAAATCTATTTCTTTAACTTATAACAATGATCGGTGTTACAACAACCTGCCAAACTTTGATTGGCCTACCAAATTGTGAGATACTGTTAGAGTGATATGTGGCACGGAGTCAGCATGTCATCTCCCATTAACCTCATAATACAATTTTCACAACCAATAGAAACCACTTTTATTGAGATACTGTCCATTTACCTCACAATACTGGAGGAACACCAAAAATGGGTTCCACAATTGAACCTGGACTCCATGTGTAAAAATAGGATAAATCGATAAGAAATCAATGCGCCACCAGTGAGTAGTAGGAACCCATTTTTTTTTTTTTTTTTTTTTTTTTTAATTTAAACGGTACCAATTTTGAATCAAAGATAAATAGCCAATTAATCTCTTTAAGAACATTTAGAACTTTAAAACATAGAGCCATCTTTTTAAGAAAAAGATTTTAGTTATGTGTGTGGTGTGAGTATTATTTTAATTTCTTGAGGATAAGTTAATGTCACAATAGGAAAAAAGAAAAAAATATTAAAATAAGGTTTTCCTTCATTTTATTTTCAATTCAGCTTAAATGCTAGAACTGGGGTGGCCAACCCAAATAATCTTGCGGGCCACTTCACAAATGCATCATAACTTCGCGGGCCGCATATAAAATTATATATCCCCATATTGGATTTTGACTATAAAGATTTTTTTTTTTTTTTTTTTTTTTTTTTTTTTTTTTTTTTTTTTTTTGAGTGAAAAATTAAAACATATAATGAGTAATTATATTTGTATTTACTATTATCCTTACATGGTAGTCATTCATTTGAAAGCAGCTCTCTTTAGTTTAGGTAACAATATTGCTTTTTTTGTTGCTAGTTATTATATTTCATTTAATAGGAGGCATATTATTTTCCAATAGTGTTTAATGCAAAATATATCTTTTTAGGACTGGTATTATTTTCTACTATTAATATTTATATACAATAAAAATCTCTGAAAAAAAAAACATTAAAAAATAATTAAAAAGTTCCTTTCATATTTAAATTTAAAAAATCAGCTTTTCTTTTAATATTTATGTTTCATTACATTTTATGTTTTAACTATTCGTTCTGAGTATTTCTTTATTAAGTTTTCAAATAGCTTATTTTCAAATGTAGATGTAAGTGTGTATATGTAGGTGTAAGTGTGTGTATGTATATGGGATATGTATAAGAGGTATTTATGTATATGTGTGTGTGTATAAGAATTAGTAAAAAAAATAGTATATAGTAGGATAAAAAAGAGATAAGAGGTAAAAATCAAAAATTTATCCATGTGGGTTAAGATTATCCAAGTATATTATAGATGTATTTTTAAGTTAAATTGTTCATATATAAATAAACAAAACCAATAATTATATTGTTTGGTATACATTTATATTATCTATGCATGTTATTATGAGGTCATTATTATTATCTATATAAGATGTTAGTAGCAAGGAAAAAAAAAATTAAACTTTGTAACAACTCCCAGCTCACGGCCAAGGCCAAGCTGTGCTGTGTNAAACAGAGGGGGGAGAAGGGAGAAGCTGCTTCAAGGCTACGTATAGGCCAAATCACCCAAACAAGGATTTCGCAGAATATAATTTAATTAATCTGCTAAATCACAACTGTAAAGTCACAAATAAAACAGGATCTGTCATAATATTACCAAGAATAATATTTTAAAATCAAAGTTAATTTTTTCTCATCTGTTTATTTGAAAATATGGACTAATATGTATTGCTTCCGAGCTTACCGAAGGTAACGGAAGCTATTTTTTTTAAATAAGTACATTGACTTTCACTACTTTGGCTATTATATTTATATAAAATAAATATATTTTTTTAAAGTATAATAAACCTCGTGGGCCAGAAAAATGTGCTAGGCGGGCCGGGGGTTGGCCACCCCTGTGCTAGAGGCTATATTGAATACTTTTCTCAAGTGTCTTAGCTTCTTACATTTAACAAAATACGCACCTTATCCATCTGTTTTTCTGTCAAGTTAAACACAGTTTATGTGTTTAACTTGAGTAAAAGTTGACTGATTTAGTTGAAATTTGCTTTACATTTTCCTTTTACTAATGCTCAAGGTTATAGGAATAGTTGTAAATAAAGATATGCAAAGCTACATAGCAGGGCCGGACCGTGAATCCTTCAAATTACGCGGCTGCAGGTGGCGCCAAATAACTGATAAGGGTGCCAAACAGGGGAAGGTATTAGGGATGGAAAATGAATTAGATATTACAGTACAATGATACATCAATGAAGTTTTTTGTAGAAACAAACAAACAAACAAAAAATTGAATAAGAATACATGTGTACATATTATGTACAGGGTGAGGCAAAAGTTTGGCAACGGCTTATTATCTCTGTTAATATTTGAAATATCAAAGTGCGGTTTGTTACAATCTTCACCATGCATAAAAAACTACTTTTTTTGGTGGGTACCCATTTTGCCACCATTTTGGTTGCCGCCATATTGGATTCAACTTTAAAATTTCAAAGTGGAATCCCTATATTGTGATACATATTTGGAAAGGCCTTAAAAAAAGAAAACATTTGCCGCAAACCAGAACTTTTTATCTTTCGCCGTTTCAAAATGGTGGCCAGTTAAAATTTCAAAATTGTCATTTTCAACACTTGATTGCTGCTAAAATGAGGCTATAAAAGAAAAAAATTAAGAGTAATACACTTTGATATTTCAAATATTAACGGAGATAATTAGCCGTTGCCGAACTTTTGCCACACCCTGTATATGGTATTTACTTATCACTGTTACTACTTTATTTATTAATAATTATACTCAGGAGTGACCAGCAGTAGGGTTCAAAGCGTGAGTTGCGCACCGAGAAAAATTGGGGGATTAATAAAACAATTTTGCTGTTTACTGAATATCTATATATACAGGGTGGCCACGATAAACTGGCTCACCCAGTTATCTCTTTTATTTTTGAAGATAGAGAAAAAATGTAAATGGTAACTCCCCTTGGATTTTTGCGTAGTTTTATAATATGATTTCCAAAATTTGTTTTATCTCATAGTTTCAGCGGTATCTCTCTCAACTTTGCTATTTTAAATGGTAACCTATACTTTTTATATTTGTTTCTAAAATTAGATTTAGTCCAGTCAAATGGTAGTTTGAAGTGGAAAGTTTTGGTGTAATTGTTGTTTGTGGTTTACTTTATGTTTTTTGGGGTGCTGAACACGAATCTGAAGTTGTCCAACAAAATTTCCCGCGGCAAATATGAGNCTAACATAATAATATTAATAGTGGTATTTGCGAAATTTGAAACCAATTTTATGGCACAGAAAACACCATACAATTATTATTTTTAACCTCATATTTTTAACAGCACAATAGGCACTATGGAGTGGTAAATAATGCAATATATCAAAGTAGGTGGAGCGTTTTCAAATTTTGTATTCTTACCAAGATTTTCTTTCTGAACAACTTTTTCTAATAACATTTTTTCGTATCTCCTAGAGAAGAAGCACTTTACTAGTGGGCAAAATAACTATTATGTAAATTTCCAAGACATACTTAATTCTCCGAAACTTAAATTATGACATACATTAGTTTCTATCCAAGCAGGGCTGAACCCCAGAAGATGAAATTTTAATTCAAA
>KZ654621.1:0-14792 GCA_001010745.2 Gerris buenoi
TACTAACATCAACATTATTGTTATATTAGTCGAGGAGACAGCGTGCAAAAAAGTGTCTGACTAACATCAAGCTAGAATTTTGTGTATAAGTAAAAATGTTTTGGTGCCTATTAATAATATATGGTCGACTAAGTTTGTCTGTGGGACGCAGCATGGCAATAGGCATTTGAAAAAAAAAAAAACCGGTGGAGAGCGCCCATGTCTCGCCCTTTCTGGTGGACAATGAATGTGATTTTTATGATCCTGAGTACGAACTTAGTTAGCAGACCAATAATCAAGTTGATGGTAGTTTGTCACTTAATAGGTTAGTTAGTCAAATATTACTCGAAATCAAAGTATTCCCCTGTCAAGGGACAAACTACCATCAACTTGATTATTGGTCTACTAACTAAGTTAGTACTCAGGATCATAAAAATCACATTGTCCACCAGGACCAGACATGGCTGCTCTCCACCGGGTTATTTTTTTCAAATGCCTATTGCCAAGCTGTCCCGCAGACGAACTTAGCCGACCATATATTCTTAATAGGCATCAAAACATTTACTTGTACACAAAATTCTAGCTTGAAGTTAGTCAGACACTTTTTTGCACGCTATCTCCTCGACTATATAGTTTAATCTGTAAAAACTATTAATAGTTTTAGCCATCTTTAACCCTTCATAGCGGTGTCACTGTTGGTTTTACTATAAAATTGTATTTGAAAAAAATNATTAGGTAAATGATAAAATTATATACCTGATCATAATGTTCAGGTGTTCTTTGTACTGTGTACCACCTATTCACACCTCTCCTTGTTTAAAGTCCTTCCTCATGAATAAGTGTTCTAGTAGACAAGTGAAGCAGGTCTGTACCTATTAGATGTGTGTCCTAGAGTACTGAAAGCAACGTCATATTAGATGTGTGTCCTAGAAACTTTTTTGGCGGCGGTAGAGTGAATTATTTCTTATAGTGAAATCGTGTGATGAAGTTTGCGATTCGAGACTCGTCCAAGTGTAACATTTTTACCGATTAATTGTTTTTATCTATTTAAAGACCAGCAAATCAAAACAAACATTTATTTTTATTGGAATAAATGTGGTTGCCTTGGCGTAGCAATATATATATTTTTTTTTCAATTAAATTTTCCATTTCCCATAACCATTTCTTAATCCTGAAATAATAAATTTGTTAAATAATAAAAATGAAAGAGAGCAATGCATTCTAGAACTTAAGTTTCACTTCTAATGCGTGAGAGCCTCACACTTATTATTATTTTTTGTTTTTATTTTTGCTGGTAAATCTCTTGTTTAATAAGTTCTCAGTTAATTGTCTTGACATTTGTTTCTAATTGTTCAGTGCACTTTTCTGAATGGATATCTCTTAAGCTCCTTTTGTTTGACATAAGATATTTTCCTCTCTTTCAATTTCAGGTAACCTTTTTGTAGTCTGTGGTCAGAAGAGAATTCGGTACTTCTTTAGATTGTTACTCCCCTATGATTTTAAGAATATAAATGACTTTGACTAATATCAAAGACAAACGGATGATTAGTTCAATGGGATAGTCTGTTTATATTTGGGGAGTAATAGACTAAAGACGATCATTCTGTACACTTTATTTAGATTGTTACTCCCCTCTGTTTTCTTTATAAGGGGAGTANAGTAGGAACTTTGCTTTCTTTATTAAGATATTGGTGCGATGTAGGAGGGAACTGGTTTATTTGCGTGAGTTCACCCGAGATCCATCAATGTCCCAAGGCAATTTAAATTTGAAGTGTTAAATTAATTTGTCACTTTCCTTCTTGTAAAATGACCTTTAAGACTGATAGTCCAGGAGATAGCGTGCAAAAAAAATGTCTGACTAACATCAAGCTAGAATTTTGTATACAAGTTAATCTTTTAGCGTCTTTTAAGAATATGTGGTCGGCTAAGTTCGTTTGCGGGACATAGCTTGGCAATAAGCGTTTGAAAAAAATAAATTGGTGGAGAGCAGCCATGTCTAATCAATTATGGCGGACAATGTGATTTTCATGATCCTGAGTACAGAATTAGTTAGTACACCAAAAATCAAGTTGATGTTTGTTTGTCCCTTGACAGGTGACCATGTTGATTTTTAGTAATATTTGAATAACTAAAGTATCAAGTGTGAAAATAATATCAACTTGATTTTTGGTCTACTAACTAATCCTGTACTCAGGATCACGAAAATCACATTGTCCACCATAATTGGTGAGATATGGCCGCTCTCCACCGGTTTGTTTTTTTCAAATGCCTACTGCCAAGCTATGTCCCGTAGACGAACTTAGCCGACCGCATATTCTCAAAAGGCGCTAAAATATTGACTTGTATACAAAATTCTAGCTTGATGTTAGTCAGACACTTTTTTGCACGCTATCTCCTGGACTATGATTTCAGGGACTTGAACATGTCAAAATTTACAATGAACGTCACTTAAACATTATATTTAAAAGTAAAAGTTTTATTATTACTCCTTAACATACTATAGATTTACCTGAGCAAGTTTAAAATATGTATTGAATAAGGGTCTAAAGGAAATTTTAAATCCGATGGTTTCTTTAAAAAATGAACATGATAGAACTTATGGAGTATTTTTCCCTGACCCTTTGTTAAAAGGCAGTTAATAATAACTCATTCTAAAATTAAAATTTTGTTAATTTTTTTTTACTTTATTTTCAATTTTGGTTTTCTATACCCCTATTAAGGTTGGAAGCGAAAAAAGGGGGGAAAATTAATTAAATTAGACAATAGTGGTTTATAAATAAAGTCATTAAAGTACGAGATGAAACATGAGGAAGCTATGTGCCACACTAATTAACAGACTAGTGTAAGATTCGGGTCTCGGGGGATTAGCCACAATGTGGCTATCAACGGGTGCCGTGGAGCAATTAAGGGTTAAGCGCCCTTGAGTTAGTCTGACGACTGATAAACTATTGGCAATAGTTTTGATTATTTTGGATGTTAAGAGCAGCTACTAGGTGAGCAGTAAATAAATGTTAGTGCAGCGACTAAAACCCATATAGGGGATGAGATTAAGGAGGCTTGGTGCCTCTCAGGTAGTGTTTAGATAAAGGCAGGCGGAGGTACGGCCGGCTAGAGTTGGGTCATCAGCTTGTTACGGGGCCTGTGTAGGCTGTCTGTCTGTGTGTTTGCAGGGAGGGGGAAGGCGAGTCGACACGAGAGGGCCGCTGGCGGACCGGTCGGCTGCTACACTGCCAAAGGTAGAAATGAAAAAAAAAAAAATTGAATTTCAAGTGCGACAACTCCGGCTGATGAGTTGCGGAGTCGGCCGCTTTGCTTATCCCGTCTTGTGACTGTGGAATGATTCTTTCAGCATATCTAACCTCTAATCATCATTATCACCTTCCTTTGGTTATACTGTGGAAACTCGATAACTTCAAATTTAGATATACTTGATGTATACTTGAATTTTTATTATTTGGAAAGATGTTTTTACTTGAAGTTATATACATTTCAATTCATCAACATCATGGTTAAATGATTATCAAGGTTTTTTTTTTTTAAACTTACTTCATTCTTTGTTTACCCTGCATGTTTATTGTATTTATTACATATTGAATTTTTATCTAAAAAAAAAAAAAGACAATCAGTCTTAATTATGAAGCCCATATGTTTATTATGTGTAAATAAATCAAGAATATAAATCCAAATTCGTAAAATGAGTGTATAATTTGTGATGTAATATAATAAATAGTAAGATGATTTAATGAGGTAAAAGTACAGAAATGTGTGGATTGTGCAGAAGACCGTGTATTATGGTCTCCTCTGTGACTGTCCTTAACACTATCAATGTGCTTCAATACACTAAAAGTCTTGTGTATTTTACTTTGCCACAACTTTCCTAAAAACATCTCATCCTTTAAGAGTTTGCCTCTTTAAAACTGCAATGTTTTACATCCTCCTATAAGTTCTTTGTCACTTCCTTGAAGCACTTAAGAGATAATGAAATCTTAAGGCTTTACCGCACTTAATTTAAAAAAACAAACAGTAAAATGAAAATTTTATTGGTTCTAAGCAAGATATAAAAAATCTAAGTACAGGCTTCATTCCTACTTTTAATTATGCAAAATTTGAGCCCTATTTTAACTCTCTACTACAATAAATACTACAACTATTTCAATACAATGAGTTTTATTGCTAAATTGAAATGGCACTTGTACTATTTATCATAAGTTGAAATAGGGCTCAAATTGAGCACAATTAAAATTAGGAATGAAGCCTGCACTTAGATTTTTGATATCTTGCTTAGAACATATAAAATTTTCATTTTAAAAACTTTTAAGTGCTGTAGAGCCTTAATGGAAAGATAGTAAACTTCAAGGGGGTGGGGAGGAGAGAACTTCCCCTCTTACAGTAAAGTGTTAGGGAAGGCAATGTTATGAAGAACTTGGAATTATAAACAATTTTGCAATTAGCTCATCAAAATTTAAATTATCTTCCCAACTCTTTGAATTATTAATATGAATGTTGATTTAGCAAGATGCATATTTCAAGGAAAAACGGAAGTCACTTCCGACTTACTGAGAATTACCAGATACATACAGTTTGCACGTTAAGAGTTGTGACTTTTGACAGCACGGGAAAATCTGAAAAATTAGGGTGGGGAACCAATGAGAGGTCAGCATTTTGAATTGTAGAAGGTTGGGCCGACTAGGCAAACAAAAATGTCACTTGATCTACCTCTCCCACTGGCCTAGTGTCTTTATTTTTTTTTCTCATTTAGGTTGGCTACTCTGAGTGTCAAAAGTCACAACTCGTAACGCACTTACTGTAGGTTTGAGTTGTCGAGGTTCCACAGTATTTATTTTTTCTCTTCTTATTTCCACTGCACTGGAGGTGTAGAAACATTGCCTTTACTATAAAAACTATTTATTTATTTTTATTTTATGGCCTTTAAGTCGGCTCGTAAATGTTGAAGTTAGTTATAAACAGTAAAAGGGCTTTCTTAACGGCTGTAGAGTTACAATCATATTTGAAATGAAAGCTAGAAAGATGTGTCCTAGAGTACTGAAAGCAACGTCATATTAGATGTGTGTCCTAGAGTACTGAAAGCAACGTCATATTAGATGTGTGTCCTAGAGTACTGAAAGCAACGTCATATTAGATGTGTGTCCTAGAGTACTGAAAGCAACGTCATATTAGATGTGTGTCCTAGAGTACTGAAAGCAACGTCATATTAGATGTGTGTCCTAGAGTACTGAAAGCAACGTCATATTAGATGTGTGTCCTAGAGTACTGAAAGCAACGTCATATTAGATGTGTGTCCTAGAGTACTGAAAGCAACGTCATATTAGATGTGTGTCCTAGAGTACTGAAAGCAACGTCATATTANAAGACCGTGTATTATGGTCTCCTCTGTGACTGTCCTTAACACTATCAATGTGCTTCAATACACTAAAAGTCTTGTGTATTTTACTTTGCCACAACTTTCCTAAAAACATCTCATCCTTTAAGAGTTTGCCTCTTTAAAACTGCAATGTTTTACATCCTCCTATAAGTTCTTTGTCACTTCCTTGAAGCACTTAAGAGATAATGAAATCTTAAGGCTTTACCGCACTTAATTTAAAAAAACAAACAGTAAAATGAAAATTTTATTGGTTCTAAGCAAGATATAAAAAATCTAAGTACAGGCTTCATTCCTACTTTTAATTATGCAAAATTTGAGCCCTATTTTAACTCTCTACTACAATAAATACTACAACTATTTCAATACAATGAACAAAACTGAAATAACAACAACATGAATAAGAGCTGATAACAATGATAAGTGATAAATAAATAACAAAACAAAATGGTAAAAGAAATAATAAAATGTCTATTATGTTCTTTAAGTTTTTAACTGATTCCCCGTTTTATTAATCATTGTTAACCGTTTTATTATTTCTTTTACCATTTTGATTAATTATCGCCGTACATATTTAGTTTCTTGTTAGTCTTTTCTTAGCTTATTTATGGTTATTTATTTATCACTTATCATTGTTATTAGCTGTTATTCATGTTGCTGTTATTTCAGTTTTGTTGTTTGTTAGTTAGTTTTAACGCTTATTGTTTGTTCATAGGCACTGAAGACGGCTTTATAAAAGCCAAAAGCTGCTTTGCTATAAATAAATAGTATTTTCTTCCGTGGAGAGACTTTTTATTTTTATTTATTAAGATGACCTCCATCAACACTCTTATTTCTCAAATCTAACAATTAGGCTACCAGGGTCCTATATACTAACCCCATACGGAGTTGTGCCACTTGGCACACCGATGTATGCCAAAGTGAATACCGGATGATTGATAGTGCCTAGGCCTGGAATTGAACCACTATCCTAGACCTTGGTTCAGAGATAAAGTGACGTTTAGGACCTAGCTTATCTAGAAGAGTCATAGTAAGGGTATTTTAAAAGTCTAGGAGTCGGAGCCTACCGGACAGCTCTTATCTATTGTTATGATAGGTCACAAGTGGTCAGCACATCATAAGCTGTCTTCAGAAAATTGTTAAAGATAAGGTCAGGGTTTAATTCATAGTTTGTTGGAATTATTTTTTTACTGCAAATGCTAAATTATTCAAAAATAAATTAAATATAAGTACAGAAACCTTCTTAATAAGTGTGTGCACACAAAAAATTGGTAATTTACTTGTTGAGTCCAGTGTTGTAATTAGTCTATGAGTTAAGCTGTTATTTTAAATCATTGTTTTGTTTGGAAGCTTCCTTTTAAGTTGGTTGTATCGTGGTTATCAATGTTATGTCTTATTAAATCATATTTGTTGCCATTTTTTTTTCATAACAAATAGAAAGCTTCTATTTTATGTTGAATAAAAAAATATTCTCAATGTTTATTTTATTATTATTATTTTATTTTTTTTATNGAAAGCAACGTCATATTAGATGTGTGTCCTAGAGTACTGAAAGCAACGTCATATTAGATGTGTGTCCTAGAGTACTGAAAGCAACGTCATATTAGATGTGTGTCCTAGAGTACTGAAAGCAACGTCATATTAGATGTGTGTCCTAGAGTACTGAAAGCAACGTCATATTAGATGTGTGTCCTAGAGTACTGAAAGCAACGTCATATTAGATGTGTGTCCTAGAGTACTGAAAGCAACGTCATATTAGATGTGTGTCCTAGAGTACTGAAAGCAACGTCATATTAGATGTGTGTCCTAGAGTACTGAAAGCAACGTCATATTAGATGTGTGTCCTAGAGTACTGAAAGCAACGTCATATTAGATGTGTGTCCTAGAGTACTGAAAGCAACGTCATATTAGATGTGTGTCCTAGAGTACTGAAAGCAACGTCATATTAGATGTGTGTCCTAGAGTACTGAAAGCAACGTCATATTAGATGTGTGTCCTAGAGTACTGAAAGCAACGTCATATTAGATGTGTGTCCTAGAGTACTGAAAGCAACGTCATATTAGATGTGTGTCCTAGAGTACTGAAAGCAACGTCATATTAGATGTGTGTCCTAGAGTACTGAAAGCAACGTCATATTAGATGTGTGTCCTAGAGTACTGAAAGCAACGTCATATTAGATGTGTGTCCTAGAGTACTGAAAGCAACGTCATATTAGATGTGTGTCCTAGAGTACTGAAAGCAACGTCATATTAGATGTGTGTCCTAGAGTACTGAAAGCAACGTCATATTAGATGTGTGTCCTAGAGTACTGAAAGCAACGTCATATTAGATGTGTGTCCTAGAGTACTGAAAGCAACGTCATATTAGATGTGTGTCCTAGAGTACTGAAAGCAACGTCATATTAGATGTGTGTCCTAGAGTACTGAAAGCAACGTCATATTAGATGTGTGTCCTAGAGTACTGAAAGCAACGTCATATTAGATGTGTGTCCTAGAGTACTGAAAGCAACGTCATATTAGATGTGTGTCCTAGAGTACTGAAAGCAACGTCATATTAGATGTGTGTCCTAGAGTACTGAAAGCAACGTCATATTAGATGTGTGTCCTAGAGTACTGAAAGCAACGTCATATTAGATGTGTGTCCTAGAGTACTGAAAGCAACGTCATATTAGATGTGTGTCCTAGAGTACTGAAAGCAACGTCATATTAGATGTGTGTCCTAGAGTACTGAAAGCAACGTCATATTAGATGTGTGTCCTAGAGTACTGAAAGCAACGTCATATTAGATGTGTGTCCTAGAGTACTGAAAGCAACGTCATATTAGATGTGTGTCCTAGAGTACTGAAAGCAACGTCATATTAGATGTGTGTCCTAGAGTACTGAAAGCAACGTCATATTAGATGTGTGTCCTAGAGTACTGAAAGCAACGTCATATTAGATGTGTGTCCTAGAGTACTGAAAGCAACGTCATATTAGATGTGTGTCCTAGAGTACTGAAAGCAACGTCATATTAGATGTGTGTCCTAGAGTACTGAAAGCAACGTCATATTAGATGTGTGTCCTAGAGTACTGAAAGCAACGTCATATTAGATGTGTGTCCTAGAGTACTGAAAGCAACGTCATATTAGATGTGTGTCCTAGAGTACTGAAAGCAACGTCATATTAGATGTGTGTCCTAGAGTACTGAAAGCAACGTCATATTAGATGTGTGTCCTAGAGTACTGAAAGCAACGTCATATTAGATGTGTGTCCTAGAGTACTGAAAGCAACGTCATATTAGATGTGTGTCCTAGAGTACTGAAAGCAACGTCATATTAGATGTGTGTCCTAGAGTACTGAAAGCAACGTCATATTAGATGTGTGTCCTAGAGTACTGAAAGCAACGTCATATTAGATGTGTGTCCTAGAGTACTGAAAGCAACGTCATATTAGATGTGTGTCCTAGAGTACTGAAAGCAACGTCATATTAGATGTGTGTCCTAGAGTACTGAAAGCAACGTCATATTAGATGTGTGTCCTAGAGTACTGAAAGCAACGTCATATTAGATGTGTGTCCTAGAGTACTGAAAGCAACGTCATATTAGATGTGTGTCCTAGAGTACTGAAAGCAACGTCATATTAGATGTGTGTCCTAGAGTACTGAAAGCAACGTCATATTAGATGTGTGTCCTAGAGTACTGAAAGCAACGTCATATTAGATGTGTGTCCTAGAGTACTGAAAGCAACGTCATATTAGATGTGTGTCCTAGAGTACTGAAAGCAACGTCATATTAGATGTGTGTCCTAGAGTACTGAAAGCAACGTCATATTAGATGTGTGTCCTAGAGTACTGAAAGCAACGTCATATTAGATGTGTGTCCTAGAGTACTGAAAGCAACGTCATATTAGATGTGTGTCCTAGAGTACTGAAAGCAACGTCATATTAGATGTGTGTCCTAGAGTACTGAAAGCAACGTCATATTAGATGTGTGTCCTAGAGTACTGAAAGCAACGTCATATTAGATGTGTGTCCTAGAGTACTGAAAGCAACGTCATATTAGATGTGTGTCCTAGAGTACTGAAAGCAACGTCATATTAGATGTGTGTCCTAGAGTACTGAAAGCAACGTCATATTAGATGTGTGTCCTAGAGTACTGAAAGCAACGTCATATTAGATGTGTGTCCTAGAGTACTGAAAGCAACGTCATATTAGATGTGTGTCCTAGAGTACTGAAAGCAACGTCATATTAGATGTGTGTCCTAGAGTACTGAAAGCAACGTCATATTAGATGTGTGTCCTAGAGTACTGAAAGCAACGTCATATTAGATGTGTGTCCTAGAGTACTGAAAGCAACGTCATATTAGATGTGTGTCCTAGAGTACTGAAAGCAACGTCATATTAGATGTGTGTCCTAGAGTACTGAAAGCAACGTCATATTAGATGTGTGTCCTAGAGTACTGAAAGCAACGTCATATTAGATGTGTGTCCTAGAGTACTGAAAGCAACGTCATATTAGATGTGTGTCCTAGAGTACTGAAAGCAACGTCATATTAGATGTGTGTCCTAGAGTACTGAAAGCAACGTCATATTAGATGTGTGTCCTAGAGTACTGAAAGCAACGTCATATTAGATGTGTGTCCTAGAGTACTGAAAGCAACGTCATATTAGATGTGTGTCCTAGAGTACTGAAAGCAACGTCATATTAGATGTGTGTCCTAGAGTACTGAAAGCAACGTCATATTAGATGTGTGTCCTAGAGTACTGAAAGCAACGTCATATTAGATGTGTGTCCTAGAGTACTGAAAGCAACGTCATATTAGATGTGTGTCCTAGAGTACTGAAAGCAACGTCATATTAGATGTGTGTCCTAGAGTACTGAAAGCAACGTCATATTAGATGTGTGTCCTAGAGTACTGAAAGCAACGTCATATTAGATGTGTGTCCTAGAGTACTGAAAGCAACGTCATATTAGATGTGTGTCCTAGAGTACTGAAAGCAACGTCATATTAGATGTGTGTCCTAGAGTACTGAAAGCAACGTCATATTAGATGTGTGTCCTAGAGTACTGAAAGCAACGTCATATTAGATGTGTGTCCTAGAGTACTGAAAGCAACGTCATATTAGATGTGTGTCCTAGAGTACTGAAAGCAACGTCATATTAGATGTGTGTCCTAGAGTACTGAAAGCAACGTCATATTAGATGTGTGTCCTAGAGTACTGAAAGCAACGTCATATTAGATGTGTGTCCTAGAGTACTGAAAGCAACGTCATATTAGATGTGTGTCCTAGAGTACTGAAAGCAACGTCATATTAGATGTGTGTCCTAGAGTACTGAAAGCAACGTCATATTAGATGTGTGTCCTAGAGTACTGAAAGCAACGTCATATTAGATGTGTGTCCTAGAGTACTGAAAGCAACGTCATATTAGATGTGTGTCCTAGAGTACTGAAAGCAACGTCATATTAGATGTGTGTCCTAGAGTACTGAAAGCAACGTCATATTAGATGTGTGTCCTAGAGTACTGAAAGCAACGTCATATTAGAGGACGTCACATCTCTCTTCACCTTAACCTTGTTATTCATGGATTATGTTAAGTTGTAATATAAAGAAATTCCTTTGACCAGGTCAAAATGTTGTACACACTACTGCCCAGGTAAGAGGCAGTAAATAAACAGAAGTATACCTGTGTAAGTGTGAAACTTCTGAAGATTAAAAGCGCACAGGGATTTAATATCAATAGAATTATAAAAAAAACAGAAAGCCTCTCCGTGAAATGCATTTTTATTCCACATAACTAGTTTTCAGCCTCTCAGTCATCATCAGTGGTGGTAAAAGGTAAGGGTCGTTGAGTCACTTAAGAAACAAAAAACAGGCACTGGGGTCTGTAGGCAAATAACAAGGACCCAACAACAAGGCCAAGGACCCGTAGGCAAATAACAAGGGCCAAGGACCCTTATATTTTCGTTTGTGTGTCTGTCTGTCTGTCCGTCCGTCGCATGCTCTCACGGCTACACCTTTCGTCCGATGACTTTGAAATTTGGCATGTATATGTCTTGTACCTACCCACACACGTTAAAAATATAGCGACTTAAAAAAAATATTATTCAAAAAATGTAGGGTAAATTTTTTTAATTTTTTTTCGACATTGTGAAGGGTATTATATTAAAGGGTACGTCGAGCTGATTACAAAAATATATAATTCTTTGGTTATAACTTTGATAGGGCGGGCGTAGGCAAGTTTGAAGTGGGTGTGAAAAATGTCCCCTCCCCCCTTATCTTGCTTATGTGAAGTGCAAAAAGTCTGAAAAAAATTTCTGAACATTCTTCGACCAAAAGTAAAGATACCACTTTTTGGAAATATCGAAAAAAAAAAAAATATTTTATTTTTTATTGGCAAAATACGTTTGTTTATAATTATGGTCTTTTCAATGTATTTATATGTTTACAGTCCGGTTTAGTGGCAATTAAATACATCATCAGAAGGTTGTTTATGTGTTTTGAGAATATCAGACCCATAGGATAGTTCANCTTTGTACCTACATGGTTCGGTGTACCTTTGTACCTACATGGTTCGGTGTACCTTTGTACCTACATGGTTCGGTGTACCTTTGTACCTACATGGTTCGGTGTACCTTTGTACCTACATGGTTCGGTGTACCTTTGTACCTACATGGTTCGGTGTACCTTTGTACCTACATGGTTCGGTGTACCTTTGTACCTACATGGTTCGGTGTACCTTTGTACCTACATGGTTCGGTGTACCTTTGTACCTACATGGTTCGGTGTACCTTTGTACCTACATGGTTCGGTGTACCTTTGTACCTACATGGTTCGGTGTACCTTTGTACCTACATGGTTCGGTGTACCTTTGTACCTACATGGTTCGGTGTACCTTTGTACCTACATGGTTCGGTGTACCTTTGTACCTACATGGTTCGGTGTACCTTTGTACCTACATGGTTCGGTGTACCTTTGTACCTACATGGTTCGGTGTACCTTTGTACCTACATGGTTCGGTGTACCTTTGTACCTACATGGTTCGGTGTACCTTTGTACCTACATGGTTCGGTGTACCTTTGTACCTACATGGTTCGGTGTACCTTTGTACCTACATGGTTCGGTGTACCTTTGTACCTACATGGTTCGGTGTACCTTTGTACCTACATGGTTCGGTGTACCTTTGTACCTACATGGTTCGGTGTACCTTTGTACCTACATGGTTCGGTGTACCTTTGTACCTACATGGTTCGGTGTACCTTTGTACCTACATGGTTCGGTGTACCTTTGTACCTACATGGTTCGGTGTACCTTTGTACCTACATGGTTCGGTGTACCTTTGTACCTACATGGTTCGGTGTACCTTTGTACCTACATGGTTCGGTGTACCTTTGTACCTACATGGTTCGGTGTACCTTTGTACCTACATGGTTCGGTGTACCTTTGTACCTACATGGTTCGGTGTACCTTTGTACCTACATGGTTCGGTGTACCTTTGTACCTACATGGTTCGGTGTACCTTTGTACCTACATGGTTCGGTGTACCTTTGTACCTACATGGTTCGGTGTACCTTTGTACCTACATGGTTCGGTGTACCTTTGTACCTACATGGTTCGGTGTACCTTTGTACCTACATGGTTCGGTGTACCTTTGTACCTACATGGTTCGGTGTACCTTTGTACCTACATGGTTCGGTGTACCTTTGTACCTACATGGTTCGGTGTACCTTTGTACCTACATGGTTCGGTGTACCTTTGTACCTACATGGTTCGGTGTACCTTTGTACCTACATGGTTCGGTGTACCTTTGTACCTACATGGTTCGGTGTACCTTTGTACCTACATGGTTCGGTGTACCTTTGTACCTACATGGTTCGGTGTACCTTTGTACCTACATGGTTCGGTGTACCTTTGTACCTACATGGTTCGGTGTACCTTTGTACCTACATGGTTCGGTGTACCTTTGTACCTACATGGTTCGGTGTACCTTTGTACCTACATGGTTCGGTGTACCTTTGTACCTACATGGTTCGGTGTACCTTTGTACCTACATGGTTCGGTGTACCTTTGTACCTACATGGTTCGGTGTACCTTTGTACCTACATGGTTCGGTGTACCTTTGTACCTACATGGTTCGGTGTACCTTTGTACCTACATGGTTCGGTGTACCTTTGTACCTACATGGTTCGGTGTACCTTTGTACCTACATGGTTCGGTGTACCTTTGTACCTACATGGTTCGGTGTACCTTTGTACCTACATGGTTCGGTGTACCTTTGTACCTACATGGTTCGGTGTACCTTTGTACCTACATGGTTCGGTGTACCTTTGTACCTACATGGTTCGGTGTACCTTTGTACCTACATGGTTCGGTGTACCTTTGTACCTACATGGTTCGGTGTACCTTTGTACCTACATGGTTTCGGTGTACCTTTGTTCTGTGTACCTATCCACTTTTCCTTGTTCAATGCTCTTCCTCATCTGCATCACACCTTATCTTATCACAGTGGTCAGGAGCTGAACTAGTTGCAGTATTTGTTTTGTTTCTTAACTACCTTTACCAGTTTACTTTCATTACTTTAAAAAAAATTATTTTCTCATATAAAGAGAAAGTATTGTGTTAGTGTGACAATTTGATTTTGAGAATTAGATGGATTAACACGTTTTGGGGTCTCTTGAGTCCAAGAAAGTGTTTTTTTTTTTTTAAATATCTGTGTTTGCAGATGCCTTGAGCCCAAGCTATGGGCCAATTTTGACTAAATTTGGCTTACATGTTTAGAGAAATCATACCCCGAGGCAAAATTAAGAAATTAATTTTAGCTCCAACTTTGGGGGCGCGACCCTCTAAAAACTCAGAAAATAATTATTTCTTGTAAAACATTTCCGATTATTTTGATAAAAAAAAAATATATATATATATATAAAATGTAGTCCATTTAAATAAAAATCTAGCAATATATGCTGCTTTCCTGGGAAAAAATCTATTTCGAACCTAATGCAATTGACAAACCCAACCAGTTAGTTGGTACTTTACATTAGTAGTTACCCATTTATATGATGATGCAGGGTGAACCACAATCAGAAGGAGATGTGGTCCAGGAATTGAACACAGATCTGTGGTCACCCGTCTAAGTTGTGACCACGCCCGATGCTGTTAACCTTAAACATAACAGAGCCAACTATTCTCCTGTCGGAGCTACCAAAACCCCTCTCTCTGGGAGGGGCGTACCGTTCCGAAAACCTCTGTACAGCTGCTCTATTTCACCACTGTTTATTAGATCTACACCTCCCAAAGTCTAAGGCACTCAGAACAACTCAAAACAAACTCAACTGGAAACTCGAGTCATTTTTGAGTTGAAAAAAAGCAAACCAGGTTTGTAATGAGTTGCTCCGTGTGCGGTGTCCCATTCAATTACACAGGTTGAAACTCATAGTCAACTGGTTGGTGATTTGAGTTT
>KZ654622.1:0-18858 GCA_001010745.2 Gerris buenoi
AGCAATATTTGCAAGATAAAAAGAAATTTTTATATACTACGTTTTTTAAATTTTCTGTCATAAATCAAAAATTTGAAACCTGTCAAAATGAAGATTGTAAATATAGGACATGCCAAAACAAATAAAATAGTTTGCGGATTTTTTCCGCACTAACTTTCCATACAGCACAATTTGCTGAAAACGAATTAAATTATGTTGAAAGATGGATAAAAGTATTAAAATTATGCATTGTCATCGTGTTCTGAGCTGTTCTAAAAGTTTCAAATGTCTAGCTACTTGGGAAGTTAGTTAGAAATTGATTGCAAGATTTTTACTAGACAAACAAACAAACAAGAAAGCAAGCTAATAAAAACGTAGTAAAAATTAAGAGCGAATTAGGATTTCTTCAAATTATTTTTTAATATACATTGAAATTGGATAAACTATTTATAAACATTTAAGACTACATAAAAAGAAGTAAGCACACTAAGTCTAAAATCAGGGGTGCCCATCCCCCCCAAGGCCTATGGCGCAAATCCCCCCCCCCCAANAAAAAATTTCAACGGCGCACTGTGCGCCGTTATACCCCCCTCGTGGGCACCCCTGCTAAAATACCTCCCACGACGGCACCCAGCTAAAAATTTAACTTTCAAACAACTCTTAAAATAATATTAAGTCAGAAGTATTTGACTTATTTTTACTAAGTAATATTCGAAGCAAAATAGCATTTCCTATGTTGTAAAATCTGATGATTATTTTATTCTGGTAATATTTTAAGTTTTAAGTATGTAACTGATCTAAAACTGATAGATAACTAATTTTTAAAAATTTGTTATTGTTTGGGATACATATTTGTTAAAAAAGTAAGAGGTATTCATTAAGAGTTTTTAAAAAGAATTTAGAAACTGCAATAATTTATTCGTTGGAAAAAAAATGGTGGGAGGGATGATAAAGCGTAAGGTTGAGGGGTGGGGGCCTGCTTTGCTTGTTTTTAATGCATTCATTTCATCCTAATATGTAGTTGGGTGAAAGTACCGGGTTGTAAATTCCATTTTGAGCATTAATTTGACCTGGGCGGCCGCGGCCCCATCACTGAGGCATTTCCAGCCCGAAAAACAAGCTGCTTTTTGGAATGTTGTCCGGCGGTGTTTGTGTCCGAATTCTTTTCATACTTCCATAAAAAAAGGGATGAGGAAAAAAAGAAGCAGTTTTTTTTTCAAGATTGTTTTCGGCCGCGTTTTGTTTGTTGAGTCGTAGATTGAGCACATCTTCAAAACACATCTCGAAGAAGGGGGGACGATATTTACTAACATTGGTACAATCAAAACAAAACTTCTTCTTTTGGCGATTTTTCAACGATAAAAATATTTTTATGTCACCGGGCTTTGAACCCGGATCTGTGTATTGAATGAATTAAGTTCAAAAATATTTCGATTAAAAAATAAAAATAGTTTCGCTAATTATCAAGAAATTATAATAAGTCACATTCAAAAAATATATTTATAAACACACATACAACGCTTTCCAACTGGTATTAGCTTTAACCACAGATAAAAAACAATTGAAATAAGAAATAAATTCAGTAATTAGTTTTATCTGTGGTTGTTGACGTTACACGACCGATTTTCATCATATCTCAAATTTTCCCTAGGAAAACGACTTATATACTATATTCTTATTTATATAGGCTACAAAATAGGTATGTAATTATATTTTTACTTTTCCTTACCTAAAGGAAAATTATTGTTTTCACCTCCCAAAACAAACCGAAACCTAGATATCAACGGAATTGAGAGGCTTTTAGCTGGATGTCTGTGTGTGCGTTTGTCTGTGTCACGAATAAATCCAACAGCTTTTAAGATAGTGTAGTTGAAACTAGGTACAAAAATCAGCCCTTACATGCAGCTGTGCCCGAAAAAACTGGAAAAATCATAACTTTGTGACGTCCCCAACCCATTTTATTGGATCACATGAGCAAAAATCGAAATACATATTTTCAGTTTTTGATAATAACCATGGAGAGATTGAATTATCGCAAATGCCATTACATAAGCCTTTGAATTCTTTAATAAAACTCAACTTACTACTAGAAGTAGAAAGAACAATTTATATTAATTTTATAAAAGTGTTTTATATTTCGACACTCTATTTGATCTTTATAGTAAAATTGGATAAACTAACGAAATTCAAGTTTGATGATAAAATCATCATTTGACTGTTTATGACCAATAAATAATTGAAAAATAAACTGTATTAGGTGTTGTTGCACATTGTTGGACAATAAATTGATTTAGTTTCGCACTTGGAGTTTTATTGATTACGGACTCCAGTGAGTCTTCTAGCTGAAGGAAATAGTTAAGATACTTCTAGAGCAGTCACTTAACCTTTTTATTTACCAAAAGCCATCTAGAGAACTCAAAAAATATTACGGCACACAGTGCAAAATTTGATTAGGTGTATAAAGTAGAGTAGACGCTGCTAAATGTGATCCAAAAATCACTTTGGACTGGACCAAAGTGCAAACAAATCTTCGAACTTAGGTAAATTTGTTTCATTGAAAGACCAAAAAACACTGAAAACTGACTGAGGTCCTTCGTATTAAGGGGGGTAGGTGAGGGGAGGTGTGTACTTCCACAGAAAGAAAGGATGTTCACCGAAACTCCAGTGCTAGAGCTCTAGTCGTCCCAAAAATGATAAAAATATGTAATTCCATCGATCTCGACTTAAATCTCAATAAACAAAATCAAAATACTGATAACAATAAACGGAAAACGTTTTTTTAATATTAGGTATAAAACACCCATACAATTTATTTCTGCGACTCTACTATGTATGACATAAAGTTCTTCTTTAATATATACACATATAATGTAATTCTAAAAATTAAATTTCTTGGGTGAAACATCTTATTGAAGTACTGCTACTTTTATGCATTTGTTACTATATATTTCAATTTTATTTAAAATTATTAAAGAAAAGCTTGATACTCAATTTCATGTTATTTTTCATCCCTGTCAAAGTACATGTTATTTTAAGTTCACCAACATATCTTGTTTCTTGCAAATTTTTTCATTGCAATTTGTAATTTAAATGTTCCTAGGAAAACACCAAAACTAATAATAGGGAAACACTGGGTTAAGTAATTATGAACTTGTACACGAGAAAGTTTGTCTGAGTTATCTCGGACCGATTTTTTGAGATTGATAATGCGTAATTAATTATATTCCCTAGGGTCTCTATAATGTCTTTAGTTAAAGGGCCGGATCAGGACAAGATGGTCTAAAGCGGGATGACGTAAGCAACTCTCAGCCATCGGACTTCACAATATTTTAATAAGAATCAAGCAGATCATATTTATCAAGGATCGACCTGATCATATTTGATGGTTAAAATATCATTTATTCATGGAGAACTTGGTAACTTTGCATTGATTAAGTTCATTTGTTAACTCCTTTTACGGCGCGGCGAGCTGCGGACCGCAGCAATATTCAAGTAATATTACCTTGCCTACGGAAACTTACTCGTAATTATACGTAAAAGCATTTCCGTATATATCACTTACATAATTAAACCCACATAATATATAGGTCTCCTTTAACGGTTCCATTTTGATTTTAGATTAAAATAATGATGTATATTAAACCTAAAATTAATACTCTCACACCAATGTAATAACATAAATAAGTAATGCATAATGATATGTTGGAAAAATGTTAATGAATGGATAATATCTCCGAGTACAAATCGTTAAAACATTCCGTTACAACGAATAAACACCCTTATTACTGCTAACTAAACCATAATAACACGTGTGTCGCGAATAAATCTTTATAAGATAACAAACAAACCTGTCTAGAAATATTTATGATCAGTTAACTAAGTACCCTAAAAATTGAATAAAATTATAACTATAAATAACTTTCTTCCCTTTAAAAAAGTAACAACCTAGAATTATTTAATTCTAGTTCTTCCGGAGATGATGGGGTCAGAGATTTTGTGAATCCCCAATACAAGGATCAAGGGAGTCTGTGGTGATAAGATCATCATCAGTTGTAAATGTCTATCATTATTAGTAACTCAAGATAATCCCTGTAAAGCTTAGTAAGTGTCGGGATTCACAAAATCTTTGACACCGTAAACCCTGGAAAAAGAATTTGTAAATCCCATAGCAAGGATCAAAGGAGTTGCTAATGATGAGAGTCACAAGCAACCATGATCAGTTGTAAATGACTATCATTATGAGCAACTCTCTTGAGAATAATCCCTATAATGGGCTTAATAAGTGTAGGGATTCACAAAATCTCTGACACCAATAACCCCTGGAAAAAGAAGTGTTTGTGAATCCCCACTACAAGGATTAAGGGTGTTGCTTCTGATAAGAGTCACTTTCAACCATGATCAGTTGTGATTCACAAAAAAAGTGTTGGGATTCACAAACTCTTTGACACTGGAAAAAGAATTTTGTGAATCCCCATTATAAGGATCAAAAGAGTTGCTAATGATAAGACTCTTTATCATGAGCAACTCTCTACAGTATAATCCCTGTAATGGATTCAATACGAAAATCTCCGAATAAATAACTCCCAGAATATCTTAATTTAGAGAAATAATTTTTAGAAGTACATATACATATAAAAAAACATTGTCATACATGTATAGTAGAGTCGCAGAAATAAATGGTAGGTATGTTCTATAATATTATACAAAGGGATATGTTTTTTANGGTCGGAGTCGGACGGAGGAAGGAAAATATCGTTTATGGCAGGGAACGAGCCTGGGAGGGATTACAGCCAGGATTTATAACTTGGAAGACAAGGAATAGCACGCACCGGCAGGCCCCACGTAATCGCTTCATCGATTCAACCCCGACACATTACCTAGAATATACAACCTACAAAAAAAATGTAGTACAGAAATAGTAGACCTGCTCCTGCAATACAGTCCTAGAACCGACAATCAAGGATATTGTGGTTTTTCCAAAGAAGATGTCTGTCTTTAAAGATGTAGACGATAAACTTTGGACTTGGAACTAAGCAGATTGTTTTAATGAATCAAAATGAATGCAGCTATCAGCGAATTTTGTACAAATATGCAACTAAAATAAGCCATCTAATGATTATTTGTAAAAGGTTTATTTTTAATCTTTTTACATAAGTTTGAAAGTAAATGAATTATGGGAATAAAAGAAGGACGCCTCTATTCTATAGACTACATTAAAAAGCTTGCTATTTGAAACGTGAGACTTGCGATACTCCGTTTCTTACACACTTTTACAACGGGTATTAAAAAAGTACACATACTATAAATACACTTGCATTTCTACAATGAAAAGAAACCCCAGTGTGAGTGAGAAAGGGGGAGAAGGTAGTAAGAACCTGTTCGGGCGACTCTAAGGGAAGGGGTCAGTGTAAGCAACCCCCTAACTGCAGGGTAGCACTAAAAATGCAACAAGTCAAAGTACTAAGACAGTCTGAGGGGTGGACAATGGGGGACCCTTGCTGGCTCGGCTAGACGAGGTCAACAGACTTTGCCCGCCGCCGCTGCTATTCTCGGACACTTGGCTCGGGTCAAACCAGGCCAAACTTCAAATAGAAACACCCTGCGTATGACAATCAACGGCATCCCACCTCGCAATTCCAATTTAAATCCTCGCCGACCAAAACTAAATACGAAGCCTAGCGTCTAATGTCAGTCAATGGAAGCTTACTTATAAACTTAATCAAGTAGTCATTCCAGGTTATCATTAGATAGGTGACTTTTCAAAAAAATTATAGTAAATATCAAGACACGAATTAATTATTGAATTCCACGAATATAACTTTTTTTAAAACTCTACCATATAGCATCCGTCAGGGAGATATAGAAGAGGTCTCATCAAGAACACGAGTGAAGTTATAAATATAAATACATTTACAAGACTAATCATCTGATTTGAATACATAAAATAAACAATACTTTTCCTATATACCTACGGAGAAGGTGAGGAAAAGTAAAAAAAAAAAACGAATAGACCGATAAATTGTGAGATATAGTAAAATCAACAAGAAAAATTGAAGTTTTAATATTTTCACAATGCTTTTACCGGACTCAGTTGGTATTAAAAAGAAACAAGTAAGGCGCGCTTCACGTAAGTACGTGAGGCGATAATCGCCGGTTTCTGTACGACTTAGTTAAAATTATCAGGTGCAGTAGTTGCATATTCTTTTTCTACACTTCAAGACCTTTAAATTTATGTATAACATGCCATGGTAACTAAAAACGTTTTTTTAGTCACCCGCCATATTGGCCGGGCCGCCATCTTGAAAATAATAAGTGTAGAAACTCCAAAATGCGTCCAGTTCCGTCAAACGCCGAGATGCACCTGTGTGCCAAATTTTATGTTTCTAGCTATAGCAGTTTATGAATTGAAACACAAGCCAACGGACAACATCAACAACGGACAGACAGAGCCGTTATATAAGGTTTCTTTTCGTACTTTGTACAGAAACCTAAAAAGACAATATATATGCCCGAGAAATTTAATTTTCATAGAAATAATTAATTTTGTATCACTATATCCAACGATATGCTAAAGATAAAACAATCTATAAAAGAAAAAAAAGTTGATGATAAGAACTACTGAACGTAGACTTTAGTTAAAAAAAGTTGGACCTGACTTCTTCAAGACTCCAAGGGTAAAAACTTATACAACGTAGGCAAAAAAAAAATAAAAACTAGAAGCGCAAGATATTGTGAATCCAGGTGCAGGGATGGTGGCTGGAAGGAATGGGGTGCTCAATATGGCGGCTTGGAGGCTCGGCTGCCTAGTGCTATGGCAAGGAGCCCTGCAGACAGCACCCAGATTTATGACCGAAGGCTCTATTTACCCTCTCCCTCAAGCCCTAGGCCCTAAGGCCCTTAGAGTGCCACGGACCGTTAGACTTCACCCGAGTATAAATATCATATTCTCATTTTCAACATCCACTGCCATTTCCCATTCTGATTCGACAACAACAAACAAATTAGATTTCTAAAGCAAAAAAGAAAGATAATAAATTGTAGAGCAATAAAGAAAAAACTGGATAAAGTTGCGATCAAATCGGAAATAAAAATGCGCGGTAAATATACAATCTTATAAGAAAGTATTACCCTTTTTTTCTTCAAATCGATATGACAAATATTAAAACCCTTGAATGTGAAGTATAAAAATGTGTCTAAAAAATTAGTCTAAAAATGTGCGAGAAATAAAAATCAAACACAGCATAGATAAGCATTTAAACGGAATCATGAAGTTTAATGAAAATGAAAATATAACACATATATAATAAAAGGTTCTTATTATTCAGTGTTTTTCTCCAATGAGTGATAGCGACTCATCATAAAAGAGGTGTAGTTCAATAACCAAACAACGTCTTCACGCAAAATGAACTGTATTTGAAACAATGGAGTGACTTTAAAAGTATACATCGTCACTTGATGACAATCAGATTATTACGTGAATGTTGCATTAGAACAGCCGAAACCGGTCAGATTGTTTGAAATACAGTTAATTTAGTGTGAAGACGTTGTTTTGTTATTGAACTACGCCTCTTTTATGAGTCACTATCACTCATTGGAGAAAAGAATTGTCCAGGATTTATTAGGTTCCAATTTGATGATAAGTCGCTAATCTTTATATATTTCACATCACATTATATCATCAATATTTCAGATAAATATTACACATATTTATGAATATGTGAGTATGTATGACACTATCACAACGTGTCACATAGACTAATTAAATAATATTAATCAGAGGTTATAAAATGTTTCAAAAAATATGAATTAGGTTTTTGTTATTAGGATCAAAAGGTTTACTCGTCATGTTTTACAGTATTTTTCTTCTTTTAAAAAGCTATAAAATAATAATAGGAAAATGAAAAAGAAAGTAACACCATTGTGAAAATATATAAAGGCAATTTAAGAGGAAATCCTCAGATAAAAGGGCTCAAATATAAGTTAAATGTTTAAAGGATAAATTAAGATACAGAATAATTGTAACGGATTAAAGATGAAAATAGAATTAAGGGCAGGATTTTTAGAGATTATAATTGTCACTCAAATTGTTTTTTAAAAGCAAATTTTAATTATTATTGCGCAAATAATCTTAAAACTAATATTTATGTTTAAATTTATTATAAGAAACAATTGCTCTTTTCAGACTAGGATTCTAGGATGGAGAGAAATGACTATTTTCTTAGATCTAGAAAAGTATATTATTATTAAATAAAAGGTTCAGATATTTATGCTGGTCCGATCAATAATAGATTCATAGTAATGCACCTAATACATTACTTAATGTAATGAACTCGAGTTTATAATTTATTTGTCCTTCGGTAGTTAGGTTAATACTTGGGTTTCAAATTATCAAGAGCGTTAGCGAATAAAGCCGCAGTAATTTGCCACATAATGGTCAGGTGGTTCCTCTTTTTTATTGCATTTCGGACATACGGGTGTCGATGAAACTCCCACGGTTTCTAGTTCTAAAGTATCTTTGAGATTCCAGAACTCAAGAACTTCCAGAACTCAACTGGTACATATTATAATAATCAGTACTTTTTCCCCCTTATGGCAGAATAGGTCATTGCAGAAATCAACCCTTTATCACCCCTTTGGTATTATTTTGATAAAAATTCCAGGAATGTTTTTAGCTTCAACAATAACGATAAAAATTGAAAATTATCTCACGTAAATAGTTCCAAATTAAATTGGTTTGTGTATTTTTTCGTCTCAACAAAACCTACATTAAAAAGGGGAAACCGGATAAAAATATTTTCTCAAGCTTTTCAATTTGAGCATTACCATTTACAGTTACACAGTTACGCTGCACTTTATTTTAACAAGATTAACAAATTGATAAGGTAATTAAACTAATTAAGCGCCATCTAATTAACGGCGTTTGCAGGTAAACGGATGAGGTTAAGTGGACAGGTGTATGCAATGTAGTAACCTCCAGGTAAGTCATGCGGGTGCAGATGCCAGTTAAAGATGTAGCCTTAACAAGCAGGCAACTTATTGAAAATAAGTTTTGAGGCCAATCACCCTCAAAATATTGTTTGAATATTGCAATAATTTCTCAAAACTCTATCTAATACCTGCAACGAGTAAAACTGCATTTTTTAAAAAAGAGGTTTAGACTTAAGTCAAATTCATACTAGACGACCGCGACAGCGACATTTTTATAAGGCGCCGAAGAGCGAAATCTAAGCTGTCACACACAAAAACTTCGCACGCGACAGCGACGTCGCCCAGTGTGGAACCACCCTTAAGGTTATTTTATTACTTTTTCGTGAGCTAGTTTTGCGAATATGAATTACCCACGGTAAGTGTACGGCCCAGGCAGATACCCTCATCTTTCTTTAATTTTTTCCACCGGTAATATTTAATTCAAGGGTTGAAAACGCACTTGGTATGCAGTCATAAATCCATTTTGGAACTTTTTATATAAAAAAATTAAGAAGAGGTAAAATCAATCAATTTGTAAAGTATTACATTTTTTTAATCTAATTCCAAAGAATAAATTGGAAAGATCCCATATTAACTGAAGAAGATCCTAAAATGTAAGTAGAGAGGAAAATTCGGTGTCACAAGGAAGTCGAATTCACTGAACTAAGCTTAGTTAATCAATATATATATTACTTACTACTGACGTATCTTTGATAGTAACTCAATTATTCTATATAACATGTTGAAAACTGATAAGCAGTCAAGTTACTTTAAAATTCATATAGAATATCGAGTATTCTTGATCAAAATATTGTTAAACACAAGTCAATAAATACCACACTACTGATAGTTTATTAATCTTAACTAGTATCTCAATTAGTGTAAGTAATAAGATGATAATTTATACGTCAAGTACTTGGTAGTTCTTTGAAACTAATCAGCCGCTTGTTTGTGAGCAATTTCATAGTTTACAATCCCCTAACTTTAGTATTATTTTGTAACTCATACTCTTCAAAATTTGTCTATTACTAGGTGTGCAATGCTTGCAATATTGAGCTGAGCGTGCATTTTAATCATATTTATTTATTTATATCATTTTTTCCTATTTTACCAATAGAATGACCCCTCATAAATGAAAATATGACAAAAGTTAACATACAACAATAACTGTANATTAAAACCCTTGAATGTGAAGTATAAAAATGTGTCTAAAAAATTAGTCTAAAAATGTGCGAGAAATAAAAATCAAACACAGCATAGATAAGCATTTAAACGGAATCATGAAGTTTAATGAAAATGAAAATATAACACATATATAATAAAAGGTTCTTATTATTCAGTGTTTTTCTCCAATGAGTGATAGCGACTCATCATAAAAGAGGTGTAGTTCAATAACCAAACAACGTCTTCACGCAAAATGAACTGTATTTGAAACAATGGAGTGACTTTAAAAGTATACATCGTCACTTGATGACAATCAGATTATTACGTGAATGTTGCATTAGAACAGCCGAAACCGGTCAGATTGTTTGAAATACAGTTAATTTAGTGTGAAGACGTTGTTTTGTTATTGAACTACGCCTCTTTTATGAGTCACTATCACTCATTGGAGAAAAGAATTGTCCAGGATTTATTAGGTTCCAATTTGATGATAAGTCGCTAATCTTTATATATTTCACATCACATTATATCATCAATATTTCAGATAAATATTACACATATTTATGAATATGTGAGTATGTATGACACTATCACAACGTGTCACATAGACTAATTAAATAATATTAATCAGAGGTTATAAAATGTTTCAAAAAATATGAATTAGGTTTTTGTTATTAGGATCAAAAGGTTTACTCGTCATGTTTTACAGTATTTTTCTTCTTTTAAAAAGCTATAAAATAATAATAGGAAAATGAAAAAGAAAGTAACACCATTGTGAAAATATATAAAGGCAATTTAAGAGGAAATCCTCAGATAAAAGGGCTCAAATATAAGTTAAATGTTTAAAGGATAAATTAAGATACAGAATAATTGTAACGGATTAAAGATGAAAATAGAATTAAGGGCAGGATTTTTAGAGATTATAATTGTCACTCAAATTGTTTTTTAAAAGCAAATTTTAATTATTATTGCGCAAATAATCTTAAAACTAATATTTATGTTTAAATTTATTATAAGAAACAATTGCTCTTTTCAGACTAGGATTCTAGGATGGAGAGAAATGACTATTTTCTTAGATCTAGAAAAGTATATTATTATTAAATAAAAGGTTCAGATATTTATGCTGGTCCGATCAATAATAGATTCATAGTAATGCACCTAATACATTACTTAATGTAATGAACTCGAGTTTATAATTTATTTGTCCTTCGGTAGTTAGGTTAATACTTGGGTTTCAAATTATCAAGAGCGTTAGCGAATAAAGCCGCAGTAATTTGCCACATAATGGTCAGGTGGTTCCTCTTTTTTATTGCATTTCGGACATACGGGTGTCGATGAAACTCCCACGGTTTCTAGTTCTAAAGTATCTTTGAGATTCCAGAACTCAAGAACTTCCAGAACTCAACTGGTACATATTATAATAATCAGTACTTTTTCCCCCTTATGGCAGAATAGGTCATTGCAGAAATCAACCCTTTATCACCCCATTGGTATTTTTTTGATAAAAATTCCAGGAATGTTTTTAGCTTCAACAATAACGATAAAAATTGAAAATTATCTCACGTAAATAGTTCCAAATTAAATTGGTTTGTGTATTTTTTCGTCTCAACAAAACCTACATTAAAAAGGGGAAACCGGATAAAAATATTTTCTCAAGCTTTTCAATTTGAGCATTACCATTTACAGTTACACAGTTACGCTGCACTTTATTTTAACAAGATTAACAAATTGATAAGGTAATTAAACTAATTAAGCGCCATCTAATTAACGGCGTTTGCAGGTAAACGGATGAGGTTAAGTGGACAGGTGTATGCAATGTAGTAACCTCCAGGTAAGTCATGCGGGTGCAGATGCCAGTTAAAGATGTAGCCTTAACAAGCAGGCAACTTATTGAAAATAAGTTTTGAGGCCAATCACCCTCAAAATATTGTTTGAATATTGCAATAATTTCTCAAAACTCTATCTAATACCTGCAACGAGTAAAACTGCATTTTTTAAAAAAGAGGTTTAGACTTAAGTCAAATTCATACTAGACGACCGCGACAGCGACATTTTTATAAGGCGCCGAAGAGCGAAATCTAAGCTGTCACACACAAAAACTTCGCACGCGACAGCGACGTCGCCCAGTGTGGAACCACCCTTAAGGTTATTTTATTACTTTTTCGTGAGCTAGTTTTGCGAATATGAATTACCCACGGTAAGTGTACGGCCCAGGCAGATACCCTCATCTTTCTTTAATTTTTTCCACCGGTAATATTTAATTCAAGGGTTGAAAACGCACTTGGTATGCAGTCATAAATCCATTTTGGAACTTTTTATATAAAAAAATTAAGAAGAGGTAAAATCAATCAATTTGTAAAGTATTACATTTTTTTAATCTAATTCCAAAGAATAAATTGGAAAGATCCCATATTAACTGAAGAAGATCCTAAAATGTAAGTAGAGAGGAAAATTCGGTGTCACAAGGAAGTCGAATTCACTGAACTAAGCTTAGTTAATCAATATATATATTACTTACTACTGACGTATCTTTGATAGTAACTCAATTATTCTATATAACATGTTGAAAACTGATAAGCAGTCAAGTTACTTTAAAATTCATATAGAATATCGAGTATTCTTGATCAAAATATTGTTAAACACAAGTCAATAAATACCACACTACTGATAGTTTATTAATCTTAACTAGTATCTCAATTAGTGTAAGTAATAAGATGATAATTTATACGTCAAGTACTTGGTAGTTCTTTGAAACTAATCAGCCGCTTGTTTGTGAGCAATTTCATAGTTTACAATCCCCTAACTTTAGTATTATTTTGTAACTCATACTCTTCAAAATTTGTCTATTACTAGGTGTGCAATGCTTGCAATATTGAGCTGAGCGTGCATTTTAATCATATTTATTTATTTATATCATTTTTTCCTATTTTACCAATAGAATGACCCCTCATAAATGAAAATATGACAAAAGTTAACATACAACAATAACTGTAGGTACTCTTAAAGAGCTTTTCAACGACATGCATCTTGAAGGGCATATACTATTTTAACTTTTTTACCCCGTACTTCCGTGTACCAACTTGGACCATTTCAGATTTATACCTTCCTGAGGTTGGTCACATTAACCATGCCGAATTTAGTGCGGATTGGTTCAGCCGTTCAGAGAGAAAACTTTTGTACTTCGTACCCCGTACTCCTGTGTACCAATTTGGACCATTTCAGATTTATACCTTCCTGTAGTTGGTCACATAACCGTGCCGAATTTCGTGCGGATTGGTCAGCCATTCAGGAGGATAATTTTGTACCCCGTACCTCGTACCCCTGTGTACCAATATGGACCATTTCAGATTTATGCATTCCTGTGGTTGGTCACATTAACCGTGCCGAATTTCGTGCGGATCGGTTCAGCCATTCAGGAGGATACTTTTGTACCCCGTACCTCGTACCCCTGTGTACCAATTTGGACCATTTCAGATTTATACTTTCCTGAGGTTGGTCACATGAACCGAGCCGAATTTCGTGCGGATTGTTTCAGCCGTTCAGGAGAAAACTTATGTACCCCGTACCTCGTACCCCTGTGTACCAATTTGGACCATTTCAGATTTATACCTTCCTGTGGTTATTCACTATGACCGTGCTAAATTTTGTGCAGATCGGTTCAGCCGTTCAGGAGGAGTAAGCATCATAAAAAGCGCAAAGTGTAGTATAAGAGCTTCGCTCAGCTCAATTAATTAATTAATTTATTTTCGATAAAGTATTAAACTTGAGTCTTCACTTTAACCCTTAATTTCACTTTAACTTGCATAATTGTCCGTCTTAAAAGGTTACAATGTGATTCAGTCCGAATTTGATTAAAACTTTATATCCTAAACTTTTTACATTTTGGCAATTTAATGTTGTTAAATTCTGCTTCACGGTTACGAACAGTTTTATTTTATAAAATTGTCATAAGATAAGTTAAGTAGAACGTGCTCCTTGTGGTTTTAAATTTTTTAGGAGTTGGGCCACTTAAGGAAAAAAGTCTCACTTTTGAAATATTTCGATCCTTCCTTGGACCATTCTCAATCTAATTGCCTAGACCAGTGGTCCCCAACCGGTGGGTCACGAAAGGATTTAAAAAATTTGAATATATAAAAATGATATGTGAAGGCGAGAGTGATGTTTGAGGGAAGAAGAATGAGTGGGGAGTACATACTTGCACACGATGTCTGATTTATAACTAGAAGGCTAGAGTGATGTTTGAGGGAAGAGTGAGTGGAAAGTTCATACTTGCACACAATGTCTGATTATACCTAGAAGGCTAGAGTGATGTTTGAGGGAAGAATGAGTGGGGAGTACATACTTGCACACAACGTCTGATAATACCTAGAAGGCTAGATTGATGTTTGAGGGAATAGAGTGAGTGGGGAGTACATACTTGCACCCAATGTCTGATTATACCTAGAAGGCTAGATTGATGTTTGAGGGAATAGAGTGAGTGGGGAGTACCAGACCTAGAAGTCTAGAGTGATGTTTAAGGGAATAGTGAGAGTGGGGAGTACATACTCGCACATAATGTCTGATTATACCTAGAGGGCTAAGCGAGAGGGTTGTTCTAATTAAGATGTTTATAATGCGGGTTTATGTTATAATAGAAGAGACGTAGGAAGTAAGAGGAGAGTGAGTGAATGAGGGCTAGAATAGCGGTCTGTCGGACTGTAGCATGTCCAGACGGAGTGATCACGGCGGGCTATTAGGGGCGGCCGTCAGCCCTCGGCCCCTCGCCTTGGACTGCACTCGACACAGGCGGCACGGCGCTCCGTCGCTTTTATATTTATAAACAGTCTGGACACCTCGCCGGCCCGACAGTACCCACCGGTATTATTTATAACTAGACGAGCTCCTCTATAAAAACTTCACTGACAATTCACAACCGAGACTGTTTTCAACCTCCAGACATAGACCAAGAATGTAAATTGTAAATGACACATAAAAATACGACTGGCCAAATGAATCCGAATACACCGAAGACTTGTTTCTCCGATCGAGAAACATACGGGTAGTGTAAAAGTGCGGATAATGACTTGGAACAATCAAGATGAAAGGGAAGATTCGGCGGGGAAATTGAACCGCGCTCACACGACGAGCCTTGAGCTCAATAACACACCACAACCCTAAACCAGACTCACAATTAAACTTATTATTAGAATCACAATAGACAAGCTCTATTGAATATTTAATAATGTGTTTAAAATAATTCTACTAACTGGAAATATCAGTTTATTTAGATGCATTACTCAGATATAACACATTTTACACAGTTAATTCAAATTTCCAATTCAACAATTATTATTACAAGGATTGAAAAAAAAATTATACAAAGTCAGTGGCTCTACTATCCACATCAACAAAATAATATATTGCAGTATAAAACAATAAAAATACCATGAAAAGAAATCAAAGCATTAGGAATTTAAATAATTTGTGTCGTCGCAACAATACAGGTTTTATCATTAAAATAGTTCTTCGTTTTTGTAGAATGCAAATCTATATACCTACCTAGCGCCGAATGTTACACATTACTTAAGAATTGAGATTCTAGAAATTGAGAATTGAGATTCTATATTACGCTGTTGGAGATAAACAAAGGTCAAGGTTCTCAAAATATTTTTAAAATCTTTATTTCCATTATAGCCACTGATGCTCCTATAGAGGAAGAAACCTGACTTGTGTGTGTGTGTTGTTGTATGTGTGTCTATGAAAGTATTGCGATAGCGCGAAAATTCGATTTTAATATTTTGATGCGGATTTACACGCTTTGAGGTCCCCTCGGTCCAAAAAAGAAGTATTAAAAAAAGCGTTGAGACAACCCTCGAAATTTTCATGAAAACATTTACTAAGAGCTATCAGTTTTTAAAAGCATCAATAGATCGTATACAACTTAGGTATTAAAAGGGCCCTATACACACTTTAACTTGCCGTTAAACTGTTTGAAGCTGAGAAACAACTTGTACCTACACACAGCAACAGGTTGACACAACATTACACATACACACCGCACACAAATATCAAAAGGTTGATATGTTCAGCAAGGTTGTTTCACATGTGATTCCGTCTCTCAACCTGTCCATAACGCTGTCTTACTACAACTAATATACAAATAAGGTTTGACAACTAGTTAATGTGTTGTAAGTTGTTTGTTGCCCCTCGGAGGAGGCACGAAATATGGCCAATAAAACAAACTAATAAGTTGATTGCTATAAACTTACCCTAAATGACCCAACAAAGGAAAAAAATTCGGTCCTAAAACAACTCAGATGAACTTTCTCACATAAGAGTGCATAATTACTTAGACCAGTGTTTTCCGTTTATTCGTTTTCGTGTATACATCAAAATGTATCATAAAAATGACTTTTCCTCGGCGGGGAATCGAACCCGGCCTTTCTCCATCTTCATCCGCGATTAAAGCTATTTTCTCAGGAAAACGGCTTATATCATTAGATTCGTATTTGAATGGAATACATTTAAGAATGTTTTTAATCAAAATCGTCACAACCGTTTTTGAGAATGGTTTTTTCCCCACGTTTTTTCAAGTTCTTTGTGAAACCGATCTACCTCCTATTACAGTCTAACTGTATAACTTCCTAGCACGATACTTAAGAGTGTTACATTTAGAATGTCGTTTATTGAAACTTCAGCTCGTCTATAGTCCAAATATTGTACTACAATTGAAAACCTATCGATCTCCTATTAAATCCTAACTTCCTAGCGCGATACCTACTTAAGAGCGTTACATTTTTCATTTCATTTATTGCATGACAAAAATTTCTTCTGTAACCCATAGCTAAAACATATTCATCTTAAAAGGGATTATTGGGCAAATATAACAAGAATGTTTGAGCAAATTACATTTAAATGTGTTGTTTTATATTGATACTAGCCGTTAGGCCCGCGGTAACGGGCAGAATAATAAATATGGTTGAGAAAAAGAGCTGAGGATAATTAGTTATAATTAAAATAGATATATTTAAAGAGATATTTACTGTTTAAATAGTAAGTTTTATGCAGTTATGATTAAAACATTTAAATAGGAAGTTCTGTACTCCGATATTCGTTACATAGGTATGGCGCAAAGGTTTAGTATCTGGCTTACTCCCAGTACCCCCAGTTCGATCCCAGCTTATGGCACATCAATTTTAAACGTTATAAATCATTTAAAGGTGAGTCGTTGTTGTCGTTGTTGGGACACTACTCGATTATATAAAAGATTATTAATAAATTATAATGGATATGATTGCATTATGTTAAATAGTAGTTAAACATTGTTAAATGTTACTACGTTTTTATTAGCTTGCTTTTTTGTTTGTTTGTTTGTCCAGTACAAATCTTGCAATCGAATTTTAACAAACATCCCGAGTAGCCAGACATTTGAAACTTTCAGAATAGCTCAGAACACGATGACAATGGATTATTTTAATACTTTTTGTCATCTTTCAGCAAAATTTAATTCGTTTTCAGCACATTTTGCTGTATGGAAAGTTACTTCGGAAAAAATCCGCAAGTTTTTTCATTTGTTTTGACATGTCCCATATTTAAAATCTTCATTTTGACAAGTATCAAATTGAATTTTTATTTAGTCAACAGAAAATTTAAAAACGTAGTATATAAAAAGATCTTTTTATCATGTATGTAATTATATTACCTATTAACTGTAATAAAATAAATAAATTCAAAATCTGGATGCTATTGGATTTATTAATACTATCTACTATCTCCAGTCTCTATGATGGCAAATGAACAGACAGCAAATAGAAATAATTCGCACACTTGCCGAGGCCTCAACATCACTTGCATCTTCTTTTTTAAAGGCCATAACTATACTTTAAGATAGTAAACGTATTAGTTACAAGATTGTGTACATAAATTGTAGCAACATAGTGTGTATATAGGCTGTTTCTATTTCAAGATATACATGTAAAGTATATTATGATTGGAGATACACGCGGGAGTCCTCCTGTATGTATCATAAATAACAGTCTGCTTGAGTAGACCCTCCTCCCACCGCGGCCCGCTCCCTTCTCTTCACACCGGCCTCTTCTATCTCAATCGTACAGATTTTTATCTCCCGGCGCAGTCCTCCCCACTTGATCCCTATTATCTTGCGGCCCGCATTTTCTAATTGGAAGTTCGTTTCACTGGTCTTTCTTTTTTTTTCAAACTGTCCCTACCAAAAAAAAACCCAAACTCAACTAACACTAAAACAAAAACAGACAACTTGAAAGGGTAAACCACTAAAATATATAAAAATTTTATGTTTAATGGTTCAATAAACCTTTTAAAAAATTGATATTTCTATTTGATCATAAGTAAATTTAGTTTACAACTTGTCCAACCGAGAATGTTTATTTTCACATTTATCGGTTATTATTATTTTAAATTACATCTGAGATTGCAAATTATTATAGATTGAATCCTCCCGTTCTTTTATTATTTTAACTGATTAAGAAAGTAGTGTGCAAATAAGTGTGGCATATAGCTTCCTCGCGTCCTGCTTTGTAAACGTAATTTAATGATTTTATGCTTTTTAAAACCTATTACTATGTATAAGGATTTATTTAATTTTCCCCTTGATTTTTAAATCTCTCAAAATTGTTATGATATTACATGAATTAAATTCAAAATAATTAATATAAAAATTACATTTTTGAAAACTGGTCTTATGTATCTAAATTTTTTTTTTTTTCTGTATTCTTGGATTTATTAATACTATCT
>KZ654623.1:0-11182 GCA_001010745.2 Gerris buenoi
TTATTTGAGTTATTTGTGAGAATTATTTGTTTTATCATCTATAATGTATACATTTGTTGGCTTATTAATAATGTTACTAATATATGATAAGGTTAAAAACAGTTAAAAAAGCTTTTAATAGGATAAAAAGAGGAAAAAACTATAAAATGCTTACAGAACACTAGTAAACCATTGTTTGTAATGAGCCAGATAAGATAACCTGACAAAAAATTTGTGGAGGGCACATGACGTCACTGCAACCTTTGTCACTTTTACCTAACCTCTCTGACGCGACGTATTCCAGAAGTGGAAGCAAAACGTCCAACTTCATATTGTTAAAGATATTGTTTCTAAGGACATTTTCTTTCGTCCAAAACATCTAGTAAATTGTAGAAGTATTTTACAAAAATGCTTGGTTCAGTGATTTCCATCTGGTAGTTGTTTGGGGTGTTAATGGTTACATTACATTTAATTAATATTAAATGATATATTAACATTTTATCGGGGAATTACCTCGGTGGGGAATCCAACTCCACTATTGATCATTTGCGTTAGTATCTATTTTCTCAGGAACTAGATTGTACCAGGTAAAATTTATTTAACATATTATATAAGGTTCCCTCCAGATGATTTTTCTAAACATGTTTGCCAAATGTCATCGAAATGAAACCCAGCAGACTCGAAGCGTCTTCAGACCGCAGACACCGACAATTGAGAAAAAAAAAAGTGTAAATTTTTCAAAATGGAATTTTCGCGGCATTACAATTTATATTTACTTCGTATAAGAGAAAAAAAAACGTAAGAGATATAAAACGTGTATAGATAAAATGATAGTTAAGACTGGGCACAACAAACATAGTACCTGATACTTGTTTGTTAATCTTAACGCCATATTAACGCTAAACCTCGTTTGTTGGATCAATTTGAAATTTATGTAATCCCGCAACGCATCAGTCACAATAGACATTATAGAGTTCGACGGAAAGACGTATTTGTATTATTTAATATTATTTCTCCTCATAACATCGTTGCCTCGATTGAAAACCTGAAATCGAAACTTAGCTTGTAAATAAATCTAGAATTTATAGAACTTTAATAAATAAATTCAGTTATTACATGAATGTAGTTTGAAAAAAAAGGTTTAATCTTGTTCGCTTATATATTTACAAGTTGAATTCCCGTGCTTCGCTACGGAGAGCGTCTTTTAATTTTACAGGTTTATAAAATACTGTTAAAAATCATTAACGATATCTGCTTTCCACGCAATTTCTTCTATTTCTATAACCCAATAGAAATTCTAATTCCGAGTGCCTTTCGAATTAATGACTCCGACTACCGTAGTAAGTATTTTAAAATGTTTTAACCAGAAAAAGTAAACATTTTACGCTCCTCAGTAGATGAGTAAAACGTCCGCTTTTTTGCCCAAATATTGCAGATCAGTTTATTCCATAGACATAATTCGATAAAGAGATTGGAAGTAAACATCAATAGTAGAAACTAAACTTGGTTATTTCCTCCAATGGATATCGCAAACTTAATTCCACAATTGGATGCGAAAAAAATCCATTCCTAAACACATGTGTGTAACCGAAAAAAGTCAAACATTTATAAAAATTTACAAATGTATATATAATCCTCACCTTAATCTGAAATCACAAATTAATATAAGATCTTTCATTAGAAACTCACAAATACTCCTCAATAATCCTTGTGATGATTAATAAAATAATCCTTGCGATGATTTATAAAATATATTTCTACAACAATGTTTATTTTATTTCACATAAATCATCGTCAAAAAAAGGTAAAGAAAAAATGTATTTTAACAAAAGATTTTGAAATCAACTCGAAAAAATAAAGAAAAACTCAGATTCCTAATCGTGACTTCGATCTATCGAATCAATTGAAAATATCGATTTAACTTTCAGATCGGGAATAATTTGAAATGGATCAATCGATTGGATTCAATACGGTGCAACGAAAACGTTTCTATACAAAATAAAAAACTACTATATTACATGCATTGGAACTAACAGGCCTTCAATCATTTATTATATATATATATATATATATATATATATGCCAGAGCATTAACTTTTTGTGACTTTTTTTGCGTAAAAAAGGAAAATAGGCGAACCTTCTCTTTTTTGAAGAAGGCAGATAATGGACGGGAAATGGGTAATGGGACATTGTGATGATACAAAGACACGACCCAACCTTGGGCCTACCAAACATGAACAATCACTTAAAGCATCGGCTAAACACAAACAAATAACCATTATCAACAGAGGCAGGTCTGCCATCCTGTAGCAGAAGGTCTAATCATACTCTTACAGGATATCTGAATCTGAAAACAATTAAATACTGTCAAACTCTTATAAACCATTCTGTCTAAATTTTCTATGTTTACTGGTTTTTAAACAGAAGATAGTTTTTGTTACGTTCATTAGATTTTAACAATTAAATTAAAACATCAAATTCCAGAGAATCGAAGAAAACAAATACTTTGGTATAATTAAGTAATGTGTTTATATTTGTATCTATATAAAATATATTTATACACTAAAAATGTTAGTAGCAACACAATAGTAATCCTAAAGACCCACAAAACATAAAATTTATACTTTTTTTTATTATATTAACAAATTCGGGAAATTAACTGTTCAAAAACTACAAAGAATGTTAAACACATTAGTTGTAAAGTCTTCAGATGGTCTTGAAGCCACTTAATGTGTTTGATTTATCACTAATTCTACAGAAACGTTTTAGAATCAATCACTAATTACTGAAACTCCTTTAGTTATTACTATTGAATGAATAAATGCCTTTATTGGTTTATACAGTGATGTGTGACATAGTTACATAAAGTTTTATTTAAATAGGTTAAACCAAATCAGCTTATGCTGAGGCAAAGTTACTATTACTGTTCTTAATAAATTGTTAAAAAATTACTGTACTCAATAAATTGTTGTTAATCACTAATCACTAATTGTACGGTTTAATATTCGATTACTGCTGACTGATCTATAGCGGTTGATGCTTGTAGGTCTATATTTAAACTTGGTATTATAGTTTAAAAAATGCAATACTTGTAGAAATGTAATTATTGTAGACAGGAGATTTATTGGAATGAAAGTCCGAACTTTCATTTATTTACAGGACTTTCATTCTAATATATCACCTATTCAAAATTCTTATCAAAATTATAACTTATCTGCTATTGTATTAATAAGAATTATATTGCCACGACTGTAATCGAAACATTGCAACAACATGCATTGCGCAGTTCATGATGGCACTAGACACAGCTGTATTGCTTGTAACAAATCATTTTGCCCTTCCAATAATCTAATCATGTTAATATAAAATAAATGTAAATGATAAGTTATTATGTTAATATTGTATAATTGGTTGTTGCAGGTTAGAAAATGAAGTTGCTAGCTTGTTCTGTGATGCTCCTATGTTCCTTGGCTCTAGTCACTTCCTACCCCCTCGAGCAGAGCAGTAATTCCGCACTCCAACATGTAAGTACAACTATGTCTGATTCCATATCTACTTCTGTAGAATAAGTATAACGGATAAAATGTTAACAAGATTATATTTTAAGAACAAGACAAACATGTCAACAATAATAATAATATCAAAACCTGTCATGCACTGACAGCTGTCTATATTACAACTTCTTTCTCCAATAGTCAAAAGAATCTATATCACAAATAGTCCTATGGAAATAGTCATATGGATGCATCACAAATTGATTAATGTCCTTATGGGATTCTTGCTTTTAATAAATTGAAAACAAAATACATAATTAGTTTTGTGCTGTTTGAATGCACTCAAACTATTCGTCTATTAACACTTACAACTTTAAAAAACTAATCATCTGATTTATATAAAAAAAAAAAAAATACATTCAGTGTATGAGGAGGTCGCTGACAGTCCCATGTTGATTTCAGCTTAGCACACATTGCTTCAGCTCGTGCATCAATATAATGTTTTAGTCTCCCCGTCTCCATTACTACAAATTTGTCCCGCAAAATGTTGCCGGCACAAGGAGTTTGTTGAAATCAAAATGTGTGGTGTCGCGGTAGGAACGAAGTTCCTTACTCTTTAAATTAAATATAAATTATAAAATCACAGTAATAACTACTTATACATGGTGGAGTTAGAAAAGAGACAAAATTAAAAGTAACTAAATATTTGTACTGGCGGAGTTAAGGCAAAATTAAAAGAAAACCATTATTTGTATAATTAAAGCAAGCGCCTTACTATAAATATATATTGAATCTAAGAAAAAAGTTGATTATGATGAGTTTATAGTGAAAGAGTATGTTTGTTAAAGTTGTTTAGATTGAAATAGGACTGTTTGTTTTCTACCTACCCGGCCAATTAATTTAAAATATATCTCTTCCCTACTCTACAGTTTCTGCTTGTATCAGGGTGAAATTGTACATGATTAGATTTTATTTATTTAAAAAACAAAGTGTCATTTTTGACATATATAACAATAATAATCAAAACAAGTCAAGTAACACGCTTCATAATAACACTTTTTCCCGTCTTTTGAAGCTTACGTTTCAAGCGCGTGAACGCTTGGGCGGATAACGTTGTCCAACGAACTTGTCTTGGGTACTGGTAAAATGAACATGTGTGCCAAATTTCATCTAACTCGGTGATCTTTTACTCAAGTTATCGTCATCGGTAGATTTCATAACGAATTTTGCGTGACGTTGATTTTATGACGATGATTTTGTGACGGTGATTTTGGTAGTTTTTTTCGGATTCACTGCCGGGCTCCAGAACGTGCCATAAGGAACTTCGTTCCAAAAACTGTGTGCAACATATTGTAGGACAAATTTTTAGGAAATGACAACTAGGCTTAAAGCCTGAAATATGTGCCGCAACATGTGCCGGGGACATGTGCCTGCAACTTGTTAGAATGGAAACGGGGCTTTAGTATTATTATGAGTGAACTTTTTCTAAATTAAATTAAGAACTAAATTCTAAATTAACTTCTTATTCTAAAGTGACGATTCGTTGGGATGCTATGTGCCACAATAATTAACAGACTTCATTTTTTCCGGGTATTTATTTTATTTATTTTTTTTTTTTTTTTCTTTGTTAGCACTTTGACAGACCGCAGTTTCAAACTAAAAAACGGCTGTCAAACACAAAAAAAATCAAGATGAATAGTTAAAGATTAGTCGCTTGTCTATTTCATACAGACAGACACCAATGTGAGGTTTTGTGTTGTAGCGTCGCGTCCAAGTCAAGGAGGAAGCGACCAATAGAATAATTATGTATTCCGAGTGAACCACTCACCTCTACACAGGTGAAAGTACAAACAGACGACATTGTGTAAATACGTGTGAGTTCGAGACACACACGCACAGTACTGGCTCACCATGGCTCATATAACTATAAACTACCTAACAACTAACAACTTAATCAATCAGCTGACTCTATATAGATAAAATATAGCAACAAAATAAAGTCATGCAACAAGCCCAAAAGAAATTAGCTGTTTCAAAATTTTAAACTTTATAAGGTGGAAAATCTAGTTCGATTCTCCAGCGGGTAGAATTATTTTTATAAACATTTTTCATAAAATGTTTAACAATAATTTAAAAAAAAGTCTGAAAATAAGTGTGACACATGGCTTTTTCGCGTTTTATGATTGGACGAATGAACACATTCTAATAAAGTATAATGAATAATGGAGATATATTTCAAAATATAGAACTTCCTAAAACTTTATTTGGACTTTTTTACTTAAGCTTCCCCTATATCCCTTGTTTTATGGTTATTTAGACATATAAAGGAACGTATTATACAAAGTATCAGACAAAGGAATATTTAGTCCAATGTACCTTGGGCCATGCTGGTACTTCTTTAGATTGTTACTCCCCTATGTTGTTTTACAATAAAAATGACTTTGACGAAATAACTTTTCAGAAAAAGGGATGTTTAGCCCAATGTACTTTGGGACAAAGGAATATCACCCTTCTGTTTTTATAAGGGGAATAACAATCTAAAGAAGTGCCAGAATGCCACATTTGTGTATATAAATGTGACAATATCCCTTAGTCTTATTAACTTTTGAGACAAAGGAATATGCAATATAAAACTGCCCCAGGAGTCTTTATGTCATATGGAGACAATCACACATACCTTTGATACTTTTAAAGGGCAGCCTATTGTTTAGAACTAAGGGGGAGCTACAGTAAATAAGTGTTTCTTAATTTGTATAAACAGAAATTAAAAAAAATAATAATAATAATAACTAGGGGGCTCTGCCCCCTACTCGCTTCGCTCGTCAACGTCGTTTTGTTTAATGTCTCGGGAATAACAGTTCCCCGTGTCATTCTTGAGCGGAATTTACTATGAGAACCTCCCCTTTCTCCACCGGAGAACCTCCCACTTATCTCGATCGCACTCTTATCAAACAGTTATATATCACTCTCTCTCTGAAATTGTTTGTTTACAAAACTTTTTTAATAATATAGATAGATAATATTGCCTCCGCAGGGAATTTAAATTGTAGTTGTTTGGATTGGAGTCAACGACAGCCAGGGTCATTAATATTAAATAATTTGTGGGCTAATTTTATTAAAATCATATGAGTATTTTTAAAGATATAAATTGTACGCATGGGTCGAGGAGAAAGAAATGGGTGCAGAAGAATGAAATTAGTTTGGGACTATAAATGTGTTCGAACATTTTGACTGTTTATCCAATTTTCATTAAAATCGGATTATAACATTTTCATATCGTTATTTTAACTGATATATTATTAATTAAATGATATATCATAATGTTTAGAAATTAAAATGAGAATCGAAGACGAAATTGACTTTCCTTAATGTACTGCTTCCAAAGAAAGCAATATATATTTAATCAAAAAAAAATTGTCTCCTCCTAAGCTTCAAATGTTAGGGGTATCTTGAAGTTCCTTGTTACTGAAAGAAACTTTAAATTGAACTTTATATAAGAACTCCATCGTCAATCTTGACTAAAATAAGTTTTCTGTCATTTCCACAATAAACAATGTTTTCGTCCTTAATTAAAAAGAATGTGAGGACGTCTCGGACACTTCCTGGTTGTAATAGATTGTTGTAGAGTCCTGTTTTATTGTTATACAGTTGGCAACAAAATAGAAACAGGTCCTTATGAGAGATGGGAAGCTAAAGAAAAGAAAGAAATCGACGTGAGAGCAAGGACACGTAGCTCCTGAGGGAACCCACTCAGCGCACCAACACAGTCTATAGAAATGTCCTGTCGAATCGTCCTGTCGTCGATCCTGCCATCCTGCCGTCCTGTTCTTGTCTATCAATATCAATTCAATTACATCATCCCAATTCCTCCTGCTCTGCTTTCTAAATGTCCTATATCTACTCGCAGCGCATTCTACAAAACACTTCGTTCAACTCTCAAACACATTATTGGTCTAGCAAAAAGTAACGCAAGCATTCTGAGCATTTTTAAACGACGGAATAATTTGATTTCTAAATTCAAAAATATCCTTAAAAGAAACTAAGTTTCAGATATCGCGCAACGTTTTTGGTTGTGACTCATTGACGAAGAAGGATAAACTTTACATGGGTTCCGACAATAAGCGGATTTTATGATGGACCGCATCCAAATTTCTTTAAAATCGGATTATTATAAGATATGGCGGTTCGCAAAATGTTTAATGTCAGACTGACAGACAAACAAGAGACCAAATATGTTCCCTGATGTCTGAAACAGATTTCTTTCTAGAAATTTGGAGACAAAAAGTCGTTCATTGGATTGATCTCGATACTTCCGTCCTCCTTTCCGTCCTTTTAATTGTATCTTCTTTTCTTTGATCGGAAGCAAAAGAATAGAGGTTAAAATTAAATAGATTAGACAATTATAGGTCGTAAAAGGAAAACATGTTTATAGGACGCGAGGAAGCTATGTGCCACACTAATTTGCAGACTATTTTCAAAAGTTTTAAAAGTGATCGTCCAATTTTAATGCAATTTAGATTGTTTGTCTAAAGCGGGCCACAAATCGTCCCATATTATTATCAATCTTACACTTTTTTTTTAATACTGAATAAAAATAAATGTGACCCCACACTAAATAGAAATAGGCCCAAACAAGCGCAATCTCATTTGCAGTAAAGTCGCATTGTTTTGATGGAATGAGTTTTGACGCTCCCATCCTACTAATGTGGGTAATTTATCCAATGATAGCATGTAAGGAAGCTATTTACCACATTAATAATTGACAGATGTAACAAATGCAATCTATAGTTAAAAGGACGAATTAAGCACTATTTAAGCATCGATTACTAATAACAAAAATAAACGTCATTAAAAGTATATGAGCATTAATCCAATTTTCAAAACTGTAGGTTTCTGTTCATAATATAAATATATCTGATGTTTATTTGAAGACCAATTTTGACGTAGTGGTACCGGGGCGGAATGTACCTACTGGTTTTATAAATACTAAAGGAAAAGACACTGTTATAATAAAAACCGTCTTTTAGTTTCAAAATTACCAATATTGAAGGCGCCTCGTGATGAAGCGTTAGAAAGCGCCCACTGTCTAAGTATAAAATAACGATGTCATTAGATGATCAACTACCGTGAAATGGAATCAAGTAATGATCATTTGACGGTGCTGCACTCTACTTTACTTTGAGTTGCAGTAAACTAAGCTACGTTGTCAGTTTACAGGAACTCTGTGTAGTCAGTGGAATGTGTAGGATATATTGGCTTTATATTAGACTTTGGCTTTCTCTGACATTCAGTCACAACAATGCATTTCGTTGTGTAACACAGCTCGCGGCTTATTCTTAAAACTACAATAGAGTTAACAATATCCAATACAGCCCAACTCTCAGTGCGAATATCTCCGAGGAAAAAACCAGATCTAGACTAGTCTACATTTCTATACAGCTCATTCTCCGACAAGTCTTTTCTGCAAAATAATCCGCGACAAAACACCTCCTTGATTTGAAATACCTGTTGCATTTTTTTGGCTTGTCGAGAAACCTCGTAGATGACGGTGTATATTAGAGACTGTTATATAAGTACGTATTATGTTCAGAAACAATAAAAACTTAAAATTTCAGCCAATTGGTTTAAAAGAATAATCTTGATGGATTTGTACTCAAAATTTGTATTTTGTATTAAACTCATTCTTGGGACTTTCCCAAAATTTGAGTCAAGGTCCGAATGTGAAAATCCTGACTTAATTTCGGGAGCAGTTACTTTTCATATTGTCAGGTTTACCACCTGTTTGGTGCATCCTTATTCGTGGTTTGTCCTAAGAAGGTGTGATGCACCTGCGCCCTAAATTGATTTTCTGTGCATGCCTGAGCTTGGTATTTTTATTAATTTTGCCTAAAATTGGACTCAATATGTTTCAATCTCTTTACTATAGGGCGAATGTTGTTATTGTAATCTACCAATATATATTTCATTGTAGATATATAAAGTAATTTAATAAGTTTAAAAGTAACGCCATTTAAAAAAAAAAAATATATATATATATATTTACTTGCAGCTAAAAGATANATGTTAAATTAGTGTGTCAATAGGTTCAATTAGTTTTAATACTATAATTTATGGTTAAAAAAAAACCGTTTACCACGATTTCTGAGAAATAAATTAATAAGATATATATATATATATTTACTTGCAGCTAAAAGATAATTTTACTTAAGATTAGAAAAACAAATTTAACTTAAATGCATAAAATAAGATGTAAATGTTTTTTTATGTATCCTTAAATAGAGAACAGATCATTAATTCACTATCAAATAACAAAAGACTAGCAATTACTTAGTTTCCAGAAACAAACATTATTTACTATGCATTATATCAGGAGAAAAGAAAGGTAATTTCTATGCAGTCGGAAGAATCCATATGCAGCGCAAGCAACGAGCGTTATTCATTTTGAGCCAACGAGTGAAAGGATAATTAATTCTTAGAAATATTAACAGGAAGAAGAAGAATTAATAAATAGATGCTAAATAATAACACTTACTTACTTAATAGGGTTTCAACTTTTTAACATTTTATAGTTTTTGTTTGTTTTTATTAGGCTTTTAAAAGAATCCTTTTCACAGGATCATTAATTTATTTAAGGAAAAGAAAAGAAATCTAAAAACCCCCATTGATCCTGCGTTGCCACATCTATTACAGACAATTAAAGGATTTCATTTACAAAAAAACAAAAAAAAAAAACTCATGAGGACGTAATTCTAAGAGTCCAATATACCCGGATTACGAGGTCATTCCTCATAATCGATACAAAAATAAAGTCCCGGAAAAAATTGTTTGAAATAACTAAGTTAAGGTGAAGCCAAAAATAAGGTGGCTTGATGTAGGGTAAGAGAACGGGAGAGAGATATGTGGGGCAAAGCCTTATCCTTGCCCAGCCGAGGCAGGAGGCCTCTTCTTATATAACAAGCCACTCAGCTGGCCTGTAATCTCACTTTCTTCCAGTTAACTCGCCTCTACTAAACTCCACTGCTTTATGAGTTTTTTCAGTTTCGTTTAACCTTAAACTCTTAGACAAGACTCACTTTTTTTATTCACTTGGCGCCAAATATAAAAAAAATCATTTAAAAAAAGTCCTATTATTATGGTAACATATAAAGACTGTATTACTGTATACTCTACACCTTACAAGCTTATAAGATAGAGTTGCATATTATGTTACACATAAAGCTATCCTAATGCATTTTCGTAATCGTTATCTACATTAAAAAGCTTTTTAATATCCGTCCTATATAAAAAAGTAATTGTGATATAGCATATAGCGCTGGCATATTTTCAAGAAAAGTTTTAAATGCAATAGTTCAAAATTACTTCTTTGTAATAAATATATTTACTAATTTAACAATGTTGCTTATCAGCGTTTGTTGCATAGAGTCACCATAATTATTATGTTATACTTTTATAATTATTATGCATAATTAATATGTTATAATTTTATAAGTAAATACTTTTTTTTCATTCATAAACATTTTTCAAATTAATATTTTTCGATACCGTAAAAAATAAGAGTAGCATAATCTTAGACATTGTTTAAAAAAACTGAACACCAAGAAAAAAAAAGTATCATATTCAAATGTTTAAAAACAAGCAGGGAGTTTTATAAAGAATTACTTTTTTCCTCCCATCTCGGAACACACTTTGAAATAAATATAATATATAAA
>KZ654623.1:13946-32899 GCA_001010745.2 Gerris buenoi
GACGGACACATCACCCTCGGCATAAGGGTTTTGAGAAGTATCTACAAAACCCTAAAAATCGGGGGCAAATTAAATAAATTTGTCAATAATAGGGTGTAAAAGCATAAAATCATTAAAGTAAACGAATAGGGCGTGAGGAAGCTATGTGCCACACTAAGTGCCTGAGTATTTTCAGTTCCAAAAGCCTGGTGCGGTGGGTATCATTATATAACTTCAAAATCGATACCACAGATTACAAGAGATGGAATATTAATAACTAACTAACAACTGAGTAACTAATTATTTAAATTGTTATAATAGTAAATACACTAATATAATTAATAATAATATTTTTTTTCAGTGGAGGACAACAAAGAAGGGTGTCATTTGCAGTGGCGCTGTTTAACGATGCTAAGACTCTGCTACTGGACGAACCAACTGTAGGCCTCGATGCATTACTTGCAAGAGAGTAATAATACTCTTTTATTACAATAAGTAGTTTATAATTATTACATCTTATCATTATCTGGTAGCCGTAATGTTAAGAAGTATAGCCGGTATAATAGTAAAATTCTACGCGAGTATTCCAGACACCTCATCACTAGTATAATAAGTTTGTATATAGTATGGAGCATCATAATGTCAAATTTCCAGGGTGTCAGGATTTACAGAGTCAAACGGTCTTCGGCCCTTCTAATCACGTTCTTAGGGTTCCACCTCTTTTTCCTCATACTTACATCTAGAAAACCCATTCAGTCCGTCCCATGGGCTGCATCTTTCATGACCAGTGTTTACCATCTTTCTAACATCATGTACTTGGTTGCATACACAAATAACACAGTTGGAGTTGTCCGATTGAGTAGGATAAAACTACAGTCTATAAGATTAGAGTTGGCACAACCGAAGGCGGGAAACAACAAACGTGGAGGTAGTTTTGGGGTTATAAAAAGGGAAAATCGGTGTTGCCATGTTATATTTTTTTTTGTGGAACAGGGGTAGAGTAGAGCATTTTTTTTTTTCTAAATTTGCATTCAACATGGGGGACCAATAAAATCTTTTCCCTCAAAATTTTCCCTTCTTTTGATTGTGCCAACTCTTATCTTATAGACTGTAGTTAATAAGAATGGTTGACAGATCAGCTGATAATTATATTGGTTGATTTACTGGATATATTTGAGTTGTTGCTACTGGCCCAGATTTAAGATACAAGTGTTTATTTAAAGAAACAGGTAAGAGATTAGCGAGGGACTTGCAGGGGGCGTGCAGTCAATAGAAGGCCGGTTAGACCCCGAGCTGTGACCTAAGAGTTAAGTAAGATCCAGTCACCGCACCGGGTACTGTCATGTGACCTGTTACACACAGCCTCCCGCGTCGCTTTCAAACCTTCCCACCTCATTGTATTCTACTGTTAGCAGCTGATAAGACTCAAGATTCACTTACTCTGAGAGACCTCGGCATGTGACCCAGTCTTCAAAGTCAAATATAGTAATATTAGATAAGTTAATAAATTGAAAGTTCTGCCTTATCAAGTAAAAGCACAATCCTTTATAATCAACTTTATCATTTGTTGAGCAAAGAAAAAAAAGAAAATATTAATTTCAGAATGATTATAGTAGGTATTTATTTCACATAATCTTATATAAACATTTTACATTTATTTATATAAACTTGGTATATAATAAGATACATTACTTGGTTACCTTCCTCAATGAATGTTTTCTTTTATTAACGCCGAAGGTAACGGGAGCTGTAATCGTTCTGAAGGGCGGATATATTTGATGTCTCCGATTTCAAAAATTCCAAGACAGAAATCCGTTTCTGGTATCAGGGAACATTTTCGGGTCCGTGACTTTCTGTCAGTCTGTCGTTTAATTTTTGCGAACCAACATTTTACAAAACTGCACGTCCGATTTTAATAAATTGTGCGGTAGGTCAAAATTTACTCATTATTGGTCCCATATAAGTTTAAGCTTTCTGTGCCTATTGGTTTCTCTTCCACGTGCGCTCAGAGCTACATTTATTTACACCTATAGCTTTAAAAGTACTTATCTGATTTGTATGAAACTTTAAACATTTAATGAAAGTNTATTAAAACCTTTGACTTTTATTGAATGATTTATTAAATGCTGTTATTTAATAAATATTTTCTACCTTGTTCAAATTTAAACCTAGAAAAATGTCAGGGACTGTAGACAGTTTAAATATAGTTATGTGTAAAATATGTTTTTTTAAAGTTAACTATTGCTTAAAAAAATTAAATGCCAGGATGATATTTTCTAGATTGTCGAAACACCTCTTCACAAAATAAATTTCTATTTTAAAACTACCTTTCGGCCTTTCGAGTAGCATCAATGCTGGTAAAAGTAGAGGGAAAAACTCGTCCAGGAGTTCAGACACGACAGACAAAATCCGTTCAAAAAAAAATACGTTTGGAGTCGCGGGACACCCGGTAGGAACGAAGTTCTTTACATTTTTCATTAAATATAAATTATAAAATACACTGCTAAGTACGTATACATTGCTAACTACTACTTATTTTCGATATTTACAAAACCACGTGACATTTTTGACATATTATAACAAAATAAACAAAACAAGTCAAGTAACAGGGTTCCATAATAACATTTTTTCCCGTCTTTTTGAAGCTTACGTTTACGCGAGCGTTGCGCGTGAACGCTTGAACNATTATTAAATTTTTATCAGTGATAGTGGCCATTAAGACTAATATTTTTGTATTAAAGAATTTTTTTTGGAGTCGAAATCTGGAAAAGTATGAACTCATTTAAAAAAATTCTTGAACATTTAAAACAACCGGAAATTATGTGAAACGTCAAATGTCAGAGGTATTTACTTAAATGACACTCTTGATACTTGAGATAAGAATTTTTTCAATGAGTTCATACTCAAATGTAGTAAAATTTCAAGATTTGATTTTTTCAGCGAAACTTCGTATTCGTATTATTTTAGTGCTTAGCTGCAACTTTTCTTAATAATATTTTGCTCTATCTTCAACGCTAATATGACTTTACTAGAAACTCTAGGTTTCATTTCCATCATAGTTGGCCAGATTTCGANAATAAATTTCTATTTTAAAACTACCTTTCGGCCTTTCGAGTAGCATCAATGCTGGTAAAAGTAGAGGGAAAAACTCGTCCAGGAGTTCAGACACGACAGACAAAATCCGTTCAAAAAAAAAATACGTTTGGAGTCGCGGGACACCCGGTAGGAACGAAGTTCCTTACATTTTTCATTAAATATAAATTATAAAATACACTGCTAAGTACGTATACATTGCTAACTACTACTTATTTTCGATATTTATAAAACCAAGTGACATTTTTTACGTATAACAAAAATAAACAAAACAAATCAAGTAAAAGGGTTCCATAATAACACTTTATCCCGTCTTTTTGAAGCTTACGTTTACGCGAGCGTTGCGCGTGAACGCTTGAGCGGATAACGTTTTCCAACGAACTCAGCCTGGGCATCGGTGAAATGAACATGTGTACCACATTTCAATTAACTCGGTGATCTTTTACTCAAGTTATCGTCATCGGTAGATTTCGTGACAGTGATTTCATGACGGTTATTTTGTGACGGTGATTTTGGTTTTTTTTTCGGATTTACTCCCGGGCTCCAGAACATGCCATAAGGAACTTCGTTCCAAAAACTGTGTCTGAATTTTTGTCTCTCATATGCCTCCTCGTTGGGTTTTCCCCTTTGCCTTATAACTGTATTGATATCAATATTAATTCTTCTTGTGCACATTCTTCGAATTCTTCTGTAAATTACTAAATATACTAGTTACATAAACAGCTCATGTTAACTACTGCGTAACACTGATGTAAACAATCAGAAATTAAAACAATGTTCAATCCTTGTTGAAATGATTTTTTTTGCGCAAAGCAGAATATTGTTCCAAACTTTACAACTAGAAATTTCTCCTTTGTATAAAGAAATTTCACTCAAGTTTGTTTGGCCGATTATTATCGTTTTAAAACAATCAAAATATTCTACTGAATTATTAAATGTATTTTTTTCGTGGTAGGCTGTGAAATTGTAACTTTAGAGCCTAGAAAACAAAGCTAAAATCAATTTNACACGTACTAATGTATAGTAAATAGAAGTGGCATTGTATAAGCGCACGTCACATCAAAACTGCTGAGTAATAGAGAAATTAAAAATAGCATTGTTAAGCCACCACGAGAAACTGCCAACAATACAAAACTTAAAGGATCCTTTTCAAATGTATTACATTTTTTCTTGATCTTACCGTGTTTTGGAAGGAAAACTTGTTCTTCCAGTTGGCAGTATTGATGTCCATCATGGGAAGCAATGGAGCCATATCCGCATAGAAATAGTCTTCAACAACGCACCTGATAAGGTCCTTCATAACCTTATCGACCCAGCACAACAGCGTGAAAAAAAATTATTCCCCAATAAAGGTCGCGATGATTTGGATTTTAAAACTTTTAGAATTTAGTTCATTAAATACGAATCTAACCGTATAAGTAGTTTTCCAGGGAAAATCTAGTTGCCAAGTTATCGATGAAAATAGACTGCTAAATGGTGTGGCACATAGCTTCCTCGCGTACTATTGCGTACTTTAGTGATACGATGAAGTATGCTCACAAATCCGTGCACGGCGAATCATAGGTTGTTCCACATCCCCCACCCCTCTATTTGTTCTGTCCTTTACATCGTCCCAACATTATTGTGCTGTAATAAAACCATGACAGATTCACACCGTATTTAAAACATTTAAGGAAACCTAACAGTTACAGAACCGATTGTCATAACTGCGCATGTTATAGAAACTAGTTCTTGCTATGTTCAGAAGATCGTTTGGACAGTACAATAAATGGATCGCAAATTATCCCTGGCGTGGGTTGGAACAGTTAAGAGTTAGGAGAGGGTACAAAACACCGTCACAAGTCGGGTTGGTACGGCTTTTATCCATTTCGCAAGCCCTTGACGATTCCGCAGGCGGTACACTGATTGGTTGGAACAAACCTTATAATGCTTAACTTTAATTGAAGGGAAGTATCATTCAACTATGTTTTCTTGTTTACTTTTCCCCTGGCAAAAATTTAAGAAGTTACCATTGATAACGTCAATTTCTAATGAGGCGAAGTTCAAAATGCATTAGAGACGACCTTCAGGCAATCAGCTCAAGGTGCCTTATTAGCAAGTATTACGGACGGTACTTGAGAGTCTTGTTACAACAGAAGCTTGGTAAAAGCTTTGTCTAATGACGCCACTATTAACTCGATGGATTAACACAACAACTAGTTAATTAACAAGCATGTGTTTCCATCAACTCGCTTTGAGGATACTCGCCGTCTTCGTCCTGTAGCATCTCCTGTAGTCAGTCTCTAACTCACCTCTAACCACCTTTAACCACCTCTAACCACCTCTCCCTCATTAATCCTGTAATTATTTTGTAATAGATATCGATTTATCTTCCTCCCGGACATGTATACAGGGTGGCGCAGTGTGGATGACCACATTTTAAATTTTTACCACGTGCTTAATACTAGAGCTAGGAGATTGAAATAAAGCAAATTTTCAAGCCAAAATATATATTTTTTTTTTCCTACGCTGGATTCGGAGGTATCATGTTCATCTGCTTGCTGGCAGCCCAATATATTGCAGCCGCGCTGAACCATTTGTCGCTGCTGCTTTGTTGACTGTAGTTTTCAAGTTTTTGGCAATCTAAGACGATGTGGTTTGCGTCCCCAGTCTCACATAGAGGGCAGATACTCGTTTCCTTTATGCCTATTTTATGCAGGTGGTTTTGTAAGTAGTCATGGCCAGTGACCATTCTAAAGTTTGCGGTGAACACTCTCCTTGGTAGCGAAGCCGGTATTTCCAAAAAATAGGCGGTTTTTTAAAGGGCTTTGCCCGTTTTTTTCAAACCAAAATGTTAGTTTACTGGATATAAGTCAAATTTTCAAGTGTGGAAGATAATTTCCAATAAATTTCGTCCTTGTCGATTTCCACATTCACATTATTCAAACGACCCAAGAAAAATTTAACGGACGCGACTCATGGTGCAGTGGCTCCATCTTGTTGAAACCATATGTGGACAGTAGCCATTTCGTTATCCTTTGAATAGGGGACAATAATTAAATGTACCTTTGGAAACTCGAAAATAAATAAATAGAAAACACTGGGCTGTCAGTATGAACGCGAATATGAGAAAGTTTGTCTGAGTTGTCTCTGACCTTTTTTGGAACGAAGTTCCTTATGGCACGTTTTGGAGCCCAGGAGTGAATCCGAAATAAATTGGTAAGGCGTGATTCTCACGTAAAAAGGGTTTCGTTGGTTTTGTGAAACAAAATTAGTAAGGTTGAGGAGGGGGGGGACGAAAAATTTCGATGTTTCTTAACAAAATGNCTAAAATTCAAAATCCAACGCTCTCATTGGCTCCTTCTCTATTTTCCCGCGCTGTCAAAAAACAATACTAATTGTAAAACTAGTGTAAAAGCATAAAATCAATAGAGTACGTGATAGGATGCGAAGAAGCTATGTCACATCAATTGGCAGTCTATTTTTCATTAAGAGCAGTCCTGGTGACAAATATTATTAAACCTTATTTGACAACTTGATTTGACTATTTTGAACCATTTTATACAATTTTAAATTTTAGACCCTCTTTATTACAACATTTTGGATTAAATATGATGAAATATTGAACGGACTACAATCTTATTGTAGTAATAAATACAAAGTTGTACAGATACTGGAGCCAATGTGAATTGCTACTCTAGATACCAGTAGGAATGTGTCACAACATTGTAAACTGACAAACTGGCAACGGATAATGATACAACCTCTGTCTGCCTCCCAAACATTTTTAATTCATATCTAAGTTGGAAATCGACTGCATATGAAATAAACATAATATGAGGATACAATTTAAAAGGTAAAATCTATGCTTTTAAATTTATGCTTTTACCGATCCTCACAAACCATTATTTTTTTTATTTTTTTTTTTTTTTACTTCATCATATAAAGAAAAAGTATTGTGATGGCGCGAAAATAAGATTTTGAGTCCCGTAAGTCCAAAAAAATTGTTTTTAAAATATGTATGTCTGTCGTCCGTCTGTGCCTCTGTCGCCTAAAGCCTCCTAAACTACTGGGCCAATTTTGACGAATTTTGCATACATGATCAGAAAAATCATACCCCGAAGCAAAATCAAATTATAAATTTTAGCTCCAAATTTGGGGGTACTAACCCCCAAAAACTCTGAATAAACTTAAAAACACAAATTATTTCTTGAAGAAGTTTCCCAAAAGAAATTTGGTCCATTTAACTACGAATGTAACGATATAAGCCGTTTTCCCGTAAAAAATCTACTACCAAAGAAAATAGCTGTTAACGCGGACAGAAAGAGGTCGAGTTCGATTACCCGCCAAGTAGAAGTTATTTTTATGAAACATTGTGATGAAATATTCAATAATAATGAAATATACCTTCGAAAACACAAAAAACAATACTTATACACAAAATTCTAGCTTGATGTTAGCCAAGACTTTGTTGTGCACGCTATATCCTAGACTAGATAGAATTGAAATTTTGCATTACACGTTTAGTTTGGATGACAATGCATGATAAGCTAAGCGACATCATTCTAAATCCAATATGACGGACTAATTATTTCGTTGACTCTAAAGATAAAAGCTTGTTTTAAAAAAAAATTTTTTACAACTAATTTATTTAAATTGTTTTTAGACGTACTAATGTATAGTAAATAGAAGTGGCATTGTATAAGCGCACGTCACATCAAAACTGCTGAGTAATAGAGAAATTAAAAATAGCATTGTTAAGCCACCACGAGAAACTGCCAACAATACAAAACTTAAAGGATCCTTTTCAAATGTATTACATTTTTTCTTGATCTTACCGTGTTTTGGAAGGAAAACTTGTTCTTCCAGTTGGCAGTATTGATGTCCATCATGGGAAGCAATGGAGCCATATCCGCATAGAAATAGTCTTCAACAACGCACCTGATAAGGTCCTTCATAACCTTATCGACCCAGCACAACAGCGTGAAAAAAAATTATTCCCCAATAAAGGTCGCGATGATTTGGATTTTAAAACTTTTAGAATTTAGTTCATTAAATACGAATCTAACCGTATAAGTAGTTTTCCAGGGAAAATCTAGTTGCCAAGTTATCGATGAAAATAGACTGCTAAATGGTGTGGCACATAGCTTCCTCGCGTACTATTGCGTACTTTAGTGATACGATGAAGTATGCTCACAAATCCGTGCACGGCGAATCATAGGTTGTTCCACATCCCCCACCCCTCTATTTGTTCTGTCCTTTACATCGTCCCAACATTATTGTGCTGTAATAAAACCATGACAGATTCACACCGTATTTAAAACATTTAAGGAAACCTAACAGTTACAGAACCGATTGTCATAACTGCGCATGTTATAGAAACTAGTTCTTGCTATGTTCAGAAGATCGTTTGGACAGTACAATAAATGGATCGCAAATTATCCCTGGCGTGGGTTGGAACAGTTAAGAGTTAGGAGAGGGTACAAAACACCGTCACAAGTCGGGTTGGTACGGCTTTTATCCATTTCGCAAGCCCTTGACGATTCCGCAGGCGGTACACTGATTGGTTGGAACAAACCTTATAATGCTTAACTTTAATTGAAGGGAAGTATCATTCAACTATGTTTTCTTGTTTACTTTTCCCCTGGCAAAAATTTAAGAAGTTACCATTGATAACGTCAATTTCTAATGAGGCGAAGTTCAAAATGCATTAGAGACGACCTTCAGGCAATCAGCTCAAGGTGCCTTATTAGCAAGTATTACGGACGGTACTTGAGAGTCTTGTTACAACAGAAGCTTGGTAAAAGCTTTGTCTAATGACGCCACTATTAACTCGATGGATTAACACAACAACTAGTTAATTAACAAGCATGTGTTTCCATCAACTCGCTTTGAGGATACTCGCCGTCTTCGTCCTGTAGCATCTCCTGTAGTCAGTCTCTAACTCACCTCTAACCACCTTTAACCACCTCTAACCACCTCTCCCTCATTAATCCTGTAATTATTTTGTAATAGATATCGATTTATCTTCCTCCCGGACATGTATACAGGGTGGCGCAGTGTGGATGACCACATTTTAAATTTTTACCACGTGCTTAATACTAGAGCTAGGAGATTGAAATAAAGCAAATTTTCAAGCCAAAATATATATTTTTTTTTTCCTACGCTGGATTCGGAGGTATCATGTTCATCTGCTTGCTGGCAGCCCAATATATTGCAGCCGCGCTGAACCATTTGTCGCTGCTGCTTTGTTGACTGTAGTTTTCAAGTTTTGGCAATCTAAGACGATGTGGTTTGCGTCCCCAGTCTCACATAGAGGGCAGATACTCGTTTCCTTTATGCCTATTTTATGCAGGTGGTTTTGTAAGTAGTCATGGCCAGTGACCATTCTAAAGTTTGCGGTGAACACTCTCCTTGGTAGCGAAGCCGGTATTTCCAAAAAAAAGCCGGTTGTTAAAAGGCATTGCCACGTTTTTTTCAAACCAAAATGTTAGTTTACTGGATATAAGTCAAATTTTCAAGTGTGGAAGATAATTTCCAATAAATTTCGTCCTTGTCGATTTCCACATTCACATTATTCAAACGACCCAAGAAAAATTTAACGGACGCGACTCATGGTGCAGTGGCTCCATCTTGTTGAAACCATATGTGGACAGTAGCCATTTCGTTATCCTTTGAATAGGGGACAATAATTAAATGTACCTTTGGAAACTCGAAAATAAATAAATAGAAAACACTGGGCTGTCAGTATGAACGCGAATATGAGAAAGTTTGTCTGAGTTGTCTCTGACCTTTTTTGGAACGAAGTTCCTTATGGCACGTTTTGGAGCCCAGGAGTGAATCCGAAATAAATTGGTAAGGCGTGATTCTCACGTAAAAAGGGTTTCGTTGGTTTTGTGAAACAAAATTAGTAAGGTTGAGGAGGGGGGGGACGAAAAATTTCGATGTTTCTTAACAAAATGGCGCCGAAAATGAAACACTAACCCTAAGTGGTATATATATTTGTAATCTACTCTTTAATACCTTTCATTTGATACCCTACTCAAAATTTTAAAAAAATATTTTTTTTCGAGTTACCTGAATTATCCGCCATCTTGGATTTCCAGTACATCAGATCGAATTGCTAATCTTATTTTTTCTATGGCCCAGCAGACCGCACATTTTGCATATTTTTCTATATTTTTAGTAACAGCGGAAGTACGATTTTAGGGGGGGGGGACACGAAAAATTTCGATGTTTTTTGACAAAATGGCGCCGAAAACTAAACACTAACCCTAAGTGGTATATATATTTGTAATCTACACTTTAATACCTTTCATTTGATACCCTACTCAAAATTTTAAAAAAATATTTTTTTTCGAGTTACCTGAATTATCCGCCATCTTGGATTTCCAGTACATCAGATCGAATTGCTAATCTTATTTTTTCTATGGCCCAGCAGACCGCACATTTTGCATATTTTTCTATATTTTTAGTAACAGCGGAAGTACGATTTTAGGGGGGGGGGACACGAAAAATTTCGATGTTTTTTGACAAAATGGCGCCGAAAACTAAACACTAACCCTAAGTGGTATATATATTTGTAATCTACACTTTAATACCTTTCATTTGATACCCTACTCAAAATTTTAAAAAAATATTTTTTTTCGAGTTACCTGAATTATCCGCCATCTTGGATTTCCAGTACATCAGATCGAATTGCTAATCTTATTTTTTCTATGGCCCAGCAGACCGCACATTTTGCATATTTTTCTATATTTTTAGTAACAGCGGAAGTACGATTTTAGGGGGGGGGGACACGAAAAATTTCGATGTTTTTTGACAAAATGGCGCCGAAAACTAAACACTAACCCTAAGTGGTATATATATTTGTAATCTACACTTTAATACCTTTCATTTGATACCCTACTCAAAATTTTAAAAAAATATTTTTTTTCGAGTTACCTGAATTATCCGCCATCTTGGATTTCCAGTACATCAGATCGAATTGCTAATCTTATTTTTTCTATGGCCCAGCAGACCGCACATTTTGCATATTTTTCTATATTTTTAGTAACAGCGGAAGTACGATTTTTGGGGGGGGGGGACACGAAAAATTTCGATGTTTTTTGACAAAATGGCGCCGAAAATTAAACACTAACCCTAAGTGGTATATATATTTGTAATCTACTCTTCAATACCTTTCATTTGATACCCCACTCAAAATTTTAAAAAAATATTTTTTTTCGAGTGACATGAATTATCCGCCATCTTGGATTTCCAGTACATCAGATCGAACTGCTAATCTTATTTTGTCTATGGCCCAGCAGACCACACATTTTGCATATTTTTCTATATTTTTAGTAACAGCGGAAGTACGATTTTTGGGGGGGGGGGACACGAAAAATTTCGATGTTTTTTGACAAAATGGCGCCGAAAATTAAACACTAACCCTAAGTGGTATATATATTTGTAATCTACTCTTCAATACCTTTCATTTGATACCCCACTCAAAATTTTAAAAAAATATTTTTTTTCGAGTGACATGAATTAGCCGCCATCTTGGATTTCCAGTAAATCAGATCGAGTTGCTAATGTTATTTTTTCATTGGCCCAGCAGACCGCACATTTTGCAAAAGTTATTGGAACCGTACAGAGTGACAGACGGACACAGGAACGATACTATAAGGGTTTCTTTTTTTTTGGTTTTACCAACGGAACCCTAAAAACGACCAAACGAAATCTACCGATGACGATAACTTGAGTAAAAGATCACCGAGTTAGTTGAAATTTGGTACACATATTCATTTTACCAATGCCCAGGCAGAGTTCGTTGGGAAACGTTATCCGCCCAAGCTTTCACGCGCAACGCTCGCGTAAACGTAAGCTTCAAAAAGACGGGAAAAAATGTTATTATGGAACCCTGTTACTTGACTTGTTTTGTTTATTTTGTTATAATATGTCAAAAATGTCACGTGGTTTTGTAAATATCGAAAATAAGTAGCAGTTAGCAATGTAGGTATACGTCTTCAGCAGTGTGATTTTATAATTTTATATTTAATGAAATATGTAAGGAACTTCGTTCCTACCAGGTGTCCCGCGACACCACATGTATTTTTTTCTTCTTCTTCTCAATAAAAATTATACCACGCGGTTACAAATACATATAGCATGTAACTAAATAATTAAATAAATTTAATTATTAATAAATATTATTATAAACAAATAATAATTATCTTGTTGGAAATAATAAACCGATTTAAGGTTGTTTAAGGTCCCTTCATCAGATATTTGGCGGGTTTAAATATAAGGATGTGTTTATTCCCTCCAGATGACTGACTTGTTACGCCACTGAATGTTAAAACTCGTCGAAGAGGCGCTGAGACAATGGCGTCTGGAGATGGTGCCATATTGCCTCACATTCAAATTATCTGACATTGTGGAGACAGTTAAGGGGCCCGTTGTTTGGACACAAGGGGGCCCACTTCACCTCAGGTCTCTCTTTAGAACTATGTCCTTAACCTCGCTAGACAACACTGTAGACACTTAGCTCCGACAATCAGAAACATTTGAAAATAATTATTCCTTATTAGGAAACTTTTTATTTAGAGCTTTTAAAGAAACTACTGAAGCTTTTATGGACTTAACATTGATTCTTTTATTCTGCTGGTTATTATTCGTTGCATAAGATTAATTTATTTTTAAGCCACAGCTCATTTCGATTTAATAGATTTATCTATTACAAAATAGTCAGTACATAAAGCGTCATTACAGTCCACAGGGAAAATAATTAAATGTTAAATGGAAATTATAACAAATAATTACTAGATGAAAACAACTTTTTATATCCTACGTTTTTAAATTTTCTTTCAATTATAAATTTGAAACCCGTCAAAATGAAGATCGTAAATATTGGTCATGTCAAAACAAATAAAATAACTTTTTAACTTTCCGTACAGCAAAATTTGCTTAAAACGAATTAACTTCTGCTGAAATATGGCTAAAAGTATTAAAATAATGCATTGTCATCGTGTTCTGAGCTATCCTAAAAGTTCTAAATGTCTAGCTACTCGGGAAGTTAGTTAAAAATCGATTGCAAGATTTGTACTGGACAAACAAACAAACAAGAAAGCAAGCTAATAAAAACGTAGTAAAATACATCGTTGATGTTTTATCTCTTAGTTTCTCTGCGTGAAAACTCAAAGAAAATATCTTAACACGTGGAATATATTATGTACCTATATATAAAAATCTAATTTATAAAATATTAATAATAATATTTTATAAATATTATTTTTCGTAAACATTGGATTTAATACAACAATACTTTCGTAAACATGAGTATATATTCACTCTGAGATGTAAACTATTACAATTTACTAATAACATTTTGAACTTAATTATTTTTGAAGAGCCCTTAGGCCCGGAGCAACAGACGTCATTTTATAATTAGAAAAAAGTAAAACTGAGTAAATTAATTTAGTTAAGTTACTATAGATAAATTATTACATCTATTTAAAGACCAACAAATCAAAACAAACATTTATTTTTATTGAAGTAAATGTGGTTGCCTTAGCTTAGCAATAACAAATAATTTCGAGGTGAGTCGTCGGGACACTACTCGATTATATACAAAGAATATTATTTATTGTTTCTACTGAATATTTATTTATATTAAATTTATCTTATTTTTATTATAATCAAAGTAATGTATAATTGACTTAATTTTTAATAACATAAGTTCATTAATAAAGTTTTTTAAGCTGTTAAAATGGTTGGGTTATATTTTAGGGTCAAAGACAAGAACATTGTATATTACAAGCTTACTAAGCCGCCCTCAACATAAATAATAGTTAGAAAAATATACTCCCAATTAGTGTGGCACATAGCTTCCTCGCATCCTACCACGTACATTATTGATTTTATATTTTAGAAACCATTATTGTCTAATTTGTTTGTTGCCTCCGTTAGTTAATTTGTCAAAATTGTTTTGTTTTTTTTACGTGAATTAAAGTATCGATTTAGCAAAAGTTAAAGAGCTTAGACGGTTCAAATTAATCTGGGGCTATCTGCGGGCTACTTTCGATAAACTATAAAAGTTTCAGATAAGTACTTATGAAGCTACAGGTGTAAATAAATGTATGTTTGTGTGCATGTGAAAGAGAAACAAATTAGCGCGGAAGGTTGAAACTTATATGGGACCAACAATAGGCTAATTATGACCTATCATCCAAAAGTCATAAAAATCGGACGTGTAGATTTTAAGATATTATGTTGGTTCACAAAAATCGAGCGACAAAAAATGTTCTCTGATCTGAAACGAATTTCTGTCTTGGAATTAATGAAATCGGAGACCTAAAATTTTGTCGTTCTTCAGAACGGTCACGTAGCCTCCGTTACCTTTGTTAAACTCGGAAGCAAAATGTAAAAATTTAAATTGGATCTGTAAAAGGCCAAGTACAACCAACCGACCCGCCTTTATCCAAACCTGGTCGGACCGATCCGGCGCGAGATTTTCGTACGGTTGGACGTTTACGGCCAAAACTGTTTTTTTTTTCTGCTATCAATTTCAGTATGATTATGAACAGTAAACAATTTACTTATATCGCTTACGACTCTCGAAATGTTTCCTTTCTTGACAGTAATTGTACACGGATATTTACTTTATTATCGATGGATTCTCAGAAAAAACCAATCTGTTGTTACAATTACAGTAATTACGAATTTATTTAACATTGTAATCAAGGTGGTCATTAAAGGACCCCCTTTAATTTCATACGTGTCAAAATAATTCAGCTACATTTTTGTTACACTTTTTCGATAAAAGCAAATGAATAACCACTTACGTTTCGCAATAGATTAGTTTTACCTTATAATTAATTTCAATAATTACATCATCTTAAAAAAAAAAACCTAGCACTTAAGTTTCACAATATAGTAGTTTTTCTTTTAGTTTAATTCTATAATTGCACCATATTGATAAAGAACTGCCACTTTAGTTTTACTATGGATTAGATTTTTCCATAAAGCTTATTTCAATAATTGCATCATCGGTGAAGACCTACTATCAGTTCGATTTGATGTCATTTCGAGGTCCTTTAGACTCGAGACTTTGGTTTTAAACAACCAGAATATTAGATCGACGTTTAGTTTATTTCAATAATTACAACATCGATAAAAATTGTTTGTCTCTTTTAGTTGCATGACAGAGTTTACTACTTTTTATACAAATGGTTTAATTTTTATAATCGACCATAGTCAAATGATGTAATTATAAAGTTGAAAATCGCACTTGAAAGATTAAAATCAAAGAATAATACTTGGTGATAAACTAACTTAACTGATCTGAGTCAAGTTAAACTCATCTTAAAATGTCGGACGGAACGAATGTTAAGTAGGGGTTTAAGGCAAAAAAAGTGACCCCATGGAGGTTAGAGAAATTGGAGAGAAAACCCATACTGCGCATGCTCCACAACCTTTGAACTGGGACAAATTACCTTCTTTATCAGGTTATAAACTGAAACTATAAACAAATTCTTGATAACCTATAACCAAGGGGAAGGTAATTTGTCACATTGGAGCTTCTATTTTACATATCTTCATGGGGTCACTTTTTTTCCACAACCCTCCAATCCCCTTTATATAACATCCTTGGATGGAATTGAAGAAATAGAATAATCAGCTGTTTTAATTGAGGATTTATAAAGAGTGGGGATATTAAGGCTTAACCACAAAGAGCAGTGCCCAAGTCTGAGGGGCACACTTGGGGAACTGTGAGTCGGTTGTAATATTGATTCTTTGGACATAATTTAAATCGTACGAACTATTCTGTAAGTTAAGTTCGTCGACCGTTCACTTGGCTCCGAATGCGATTCCAGTGAACGCCCTAAGATTGAAAAGCTCATGAATAGTTCTTTTATCTAAGTAGTTCAACGTGTTTTTTTGTATTCGAATGAGTCTCGGAGGTCATCTAGATTCTCAAGATGTCAACAGCTTCACTTTCTTTGGGCGTCTAATTTATTTACATAATACAAAAAAAAACAAAAAACCAAACAACATTTTTTTTAAAATTATCATTCTTTGAAGTGTTAAAACAGTTTTTTTTAATCCTTGTGTTTGCTAATGAATTCAGTGCATTTCTCAATCGACAATATGACCGAATCATGTGGATCAAGGTGAACAGACGTGTTTCTTGATAACGGTTATCTGATACACCCTCCACCTGTTTCTGTCGAAGAATCTGCAACAAGGAATAATATCTTGTGGTTATTACGTAGTCTGCGTGAAATAGTTATTATAGAATACGGATCATTTATCAACACCGTGGAAAACATCTAATATGCATAAAGTTATTTTAGATTAGGCAATGTACTATATACAGTGTGTCCCCGGATCGACGCATGAATAAATGAAAAAGACAAAAAAAAAATTAATTAAAATTTCATCTTCTGGGGTTCAGCCCTGCTTGGATAGAAACTAATTTATGTCATAATTTAAGTTTCGAAAAATCAAGTATGTCTAGGAAATTTACAAAAAAGTTATATTTCCCACTACTAAAGTGCTTCTTCTCTAAGAGATACGACAAAATGTTATTGGAAAAAGTTGTTCAGAAAGAAAAACTGAGTAAGAATACAAAATTTGAAAACGCTCAGCCCACTTTGATATGATGCATTATTTGCCATTTTTTTTTAATTGTTGAAGATTTAAAAAAAAATTGTGAGAAAAAGTTCTTACAAAATTGATTGATTAATTAAGTGCAAATTAATTTTAGTTTATTTTCATTCGACTGTTAAGAAATTAAAATATTTCTTATAAGAAATAAGAATAATAACTCTAACAAAAATAAATAATTTCCGATTATATTTAATTTTGTACTAACATAATAATATTCATAGTGGTATTTTCGAAATTTGAAACTATTTTATGGCACAGAAACAGAAACCACCACTAAACCACCACTAAACCACCACTAAAATGATGATTTATAACTATTTTAACAGCACAATAGGCATAATTTGGAGTGGTAAATAATGCAATATGTCAAAGTAGGCGGAACGTTTTCAAATTTTCAAATTATGACATAAATTAGTTTCTATCCAAGCAGGGCTGAACCCCAGAAGATGAAATTTTAATTCAAANAAACCACGGTGGAAATTTTTTATTAATAGAACGGTAGGTTGGTATGAAAGAAGTAATGACGTTATTTACAGTTTGAGATAGTAAGTTAACAGAGAAATTGACATCAGGTTCATTGTAAACTGGTGACCAATCGTAATTTTTAAGATGTTGATATATAGATAAGTAATCTCCTTTTGCAAAGTTGTAAATAAGACGTGAGGGAGGTTGAGAGCGGACTTTAGACAAGGAAAGTTTAAGGGATGCAGCAAGACAAGGGTGATATGAGTCTTCAGGAACAAAAGGCTGTGGATAATGTTGAACACGATTTACATAACAATTTGTTAGTATGAGGTCCAACATTTCACCGTGAGAGTTTTTAATAGTATTGAACTGATTGAGTTTTAATTCGGTAAATAAAGAGAATAAAATGTTAGCTCTGCGCTTTTTATTAGGAGGCCCAGAATACGTTAGAGTATTCCAGTCAGTTTTAGGGCAATTAAAATCACCGAAGAGGTAGACCGAAGATTCTAGAGGAAGGAAGTCTGCGAGATGAGAAGCATAATCTTTAAGAGCTGATTCGCTGACATGGTCTGGAAGGTAGTGATTTCCTATAAAGATCGATTTATGACTCAGGTAGTAAATTATTTTAATGCAAATTTAAAAAAAATATAAGTTTCAAAATGCATTTTAAGTGTAATTGTTGTACAACTGACCACGACCACCCATCCTAGGCCTATCTATATACAGTATACTCTTATACCTGAGTAGTTGAGAATGGGTTCAGTTTGACAAAACAAAGTGTATTAGTATAAAAACGCAATTTAAATAAAAAATATAAATATAGAAGGATTGGATGAAATAATGTCCTGAACTTTAAGAGGATTAAATATAATGTCCTGAACTGTATTCATACAATTTATTCCTCAAATAATTTAAATTCAACAATCTTTTATTTATTCTCGTTTCAAAATACTTTATTAAATTTGTGTCAATTCTAATAACAGTATATATTTATCGTTTAAAATATTTGTAAATATAGATTATTTTTTTGTAAATAAGAAAATGGGGATTTCTCGTTACGGCGACCTCTATGATTTGGAGTAATATTTGACTAACTAGCCCATTAAGGGACAAACTAACATCAACTTGATTATTTTCTACCAACTAATTTTGTACTCAGGATCATGAAAATCACATTGTCCACCAAACCATGTCCCACCTAGGTTTGTTTTTTTCAAATACCTACTGCCAAGCTATATACCGCAAACAAACTTAGCCGACCACATATTTTGAAAAGGCACCAAAATATTTACATATACAAAAAATTCTAGCTTAATGTTAGTCAGACACTTTTTTGCACGCTACCTCCTAAAGACTATAAAACTTTTTCGTGATGCCATATAAAAGATTAAAATGCAAATATTTCTTCGACAGTTCTTTATACTTCTTATACAGCATCACTTGTATTAACAGAATGAAATTGAAAAAGAATAGTACATTACGCGTCGAGTGTGGAAAGTAGCATTTTGCATGCGAGTGTGGAGTTTACTCCCGAGCGACAGCGAGGGTAGTTAAACCACACGAGCAATGCAAAATGCCGTTTTCGCACGAGTTGCGTACTGTACTTTATCTACGATTGTTGGATTTTATAATAAATACAGAAAAAAATAATAAACTTCCTGTATGTAAGCTCGTATTTCTCTTTTGATAAAGATGACATTATTTCATTAGTTGTATTTTGTGCCGAATTAATTATTTCGGAAGGCGTATTATTCTCCTCATATTCGTCATAATCACTTAAATCA
>KZ654624.1:0-10327 GCA_001010745.2 Gerris buenoi
ACATCATTAATAAGCCAATAAATGTATACATTATAGATGATAAAACACATAATTGATTAAAAAATAATAATAAAGTAAAAAAAGTAATAAAGTAAGTTGAAATAGCACTGATAAAACCCAGTGGTACATTCAATATTATGAGCCAGCTAACCTAACAACATACACTATTTTACGTAAGTGACGTCACACTTCCCCGGCGCATTCACTTAAAGTCCGGGCCTGATTGTGCTGCTACCTAGGTGAGAATATAACAAGTTAACTATAATAGACTAGATAAGTTGTGTCTGCATTGTGCTGCTACCTAGGTGAGAGCCTAAAAACTATATCATCCAAGATGTAACCTGTCTGCAATGTGCTGCTCTCTAGGAGAGAATATAACAACTTTAATAGACAAGATATACCGGGTCTGCGTTGTGCTGCTACCTACTGGTAAATTGTGTTAACCACGAGTTTACTGACCTATACTGCTATCTAGTAGACAAGCTATTAACTGATTTCAATAGGCATAAAGAGAAGCTTCTCGATTCTCGATTAAAAATGATTTATTTATTGTTCGAAGCCTTATTTTGACTTTCTTTTATTCACACTGTTGAACAAGACAACTCCTTTTTATTTTGAATAGACAAAATAATTTGAATGCTTTCTTCAGGTTGAATAAGAATGACAGGTTTTCGCTGAAATATTATCCTGAACATATTACGGCTGATATAAAANTTATTTGATTCGGCATTTGTAATCAATATTTATTAAATGGTTATTGCAGGCTCGCTACGCTCGCCTGATTTTACTTTATTTGCACATAATCAATATTTAATACAATTAATGCAAGGCTCGACGCTCGCCTGTTTGATTTAGCATTTGTAGTAAATATTTATTAAATAAGGTTATTGTAGGCTCGCTACGCTCGCCTGTTTATACGGTATTTTTTTGTAATCATTATTCAATATAATCAATGCAGACTCGCTGAGCTCGTCTGTTTTTACATTATTTATATACAATAATTATTACACTATTTGTACAAAATCTTAAGTTATGAATGTTTCTTTCAGCATGTGTACTAAATATTTATTAAATAAATTTTTGCTAAAATTTTATTAAATCGGCCACCATCTTGACAATAATATATGTGAAATTTTAATAGTTAGGTATTCCTATCCTACTCTTTAAGACCTTTAAATTAATGAATATCATATCATACTGACTAAACACTTTTTGTCCGCCACCTTATTGGCCGCCATCTTAAAAAAAATGACTTATGAAATTTTAAAAATTATTGACTCTTTTCCTTCTTTTATAGACTTTTAGACTAATGTAGGTATATCATGCCATGTAGATTATTTTTTTTAATAGTCCACCATATTGGCCGCCATCTTGAAAATATTATGTGGAAAATTTTAATACCNGATACTAACCATGAAGTTTGGCTGGTTAACTTCCGGTCACCCTGTATATATATTATCCCCGGCCCCCCGCGAGGGGGCCCCGCCATGTTTTACCGCCCAGGGCCCCGCAAGGCTTAGAACCGCCTCTGCTTGCTCTGAGACCATGTTTATCTATGTTTATAACCTGCATCTAAGTAACCTTCTATTTGAGTTTAATTCCAAATCTTATTTGTTTTTAATACTGAATCTTTTATATCTGCTATTAAAAGTGCTAAAAACTAGGCATCGCGTGGCTCTATCATTGAAGCGAGCGTATGAAATACTGAATATTGAAATTTGTTAATCATGATAAATGTCATAGTTGAAGATAAGTAGAAGAGGGCAGTGTGGGGAAAAGTGGGGGTACTCGGTCAAAGCTTTACTTCCAAAACAAACCTATACACTACTACACAACTATAAGAACCTTAACCACCCGTCGTAGCTTTTAAACAATTATTATAAATGTATCTCTTCACTAGGCAAAAACTACTGCTTGTATCAAGTTGAAATTTTTCATGCCTGTTTCAATTGTACTTTAGAAGATGTATATGAAGTTTTATTAAAATCGTTGCGTTAGAACGTCAGATATCGGTAAAAAGGTTGTTTTCTCTATTTTAAACGTTTAGGTCCGCTTTAATATAGTTTTAACGATCTTTATTAATTCATAGCGGTGTCGTTGTTGGTTTTCCTAAAAAAANTTATATATAAGGTGTCTTTTTGTACTTTGTACAGAAACCTAAAAACAATGAAATGGTACAAACAAACAGGTAAGGGTTTGATTGTTGGTTGTTGTTTAGTTGTTAAGCGTCAGGGAGGGCGAGAGAGCAGTGTAGCTGTCATTTTAGCTCGGCTAACGCTCGCTAGGGAGTGTTAGTATCGGGGCATACAGTAATCTTTAACCACATTTCAGATCGGATTGTTCCCTCTACTCCTTCCTTCCTCTGAGCATATACCAGGTGTTCATAGTGCTGCTACCTAGGTGAGAGCCTAAGAACTAAATCAATCAAGATGTAACCAATGGCGGCGGTAAGATATTGGGGGCCCCCCGCAAACTTTTAGTAGGGGCCCTCTATTTCCCTTCCAGGAGCCCCCAGATCCCCCCCACGCCGCGGGCCCGTTATTGCCGCCACTGGATGTAACCTATCTGCATTGTACTGCTCTCTAGGAGAGAATATAACAACTATAATTGACAAGATATACCATATGTGTTAATAGTGCTGTCATCTAGGTGAGAGAACTATATCAACCAAGACATAACCAATCTGCATTGTGCTGCTACCTAGGAGAGAATATAACAAGTTAACTATAATAGACAAGATAAGTTGTGTCTGCATTGTGCTGCTACCTAGGTGAGAATATAACAAGTTAACTATAATAGACAAGATAAGTTGTGTCTGCATTGTGCTGCTACCTAGGTGAGAATATAACAAGTTAACTATAATAGACAAGATAAGTTGTGTCTGCATTGTGCTGCTACCTAGGTGAGAATATAACAAGTTAACTATAATAGACAAGATAAGTTGTGTCTGCATTGTGCTGCTACCTAGGTGAGAATATAACAAGTTAACTATAATAGACAAGATAAGTTGTGTCTGCATTGTGCTGCTACCTAGGTGAGAATATAACAAGTTAACTATAATAGACAAGATAAGTTGTGTCTGCATTGTGCTGCTACCTAGGTGAGAATATAACAAGTTAACTATAATAGACAAGATAAGTTGTGTCTGCATTGTGCTGCTACCTAGGTGAGAATATAACAAGTTAACTATAATAGACAAGATAAGTTGTGTCTGCATTGTGCTGCTACCTAGGTGAGAATATAACAAGTTAACTATAATAGACAAGATAAGTTGTGTCTGCATTGTGCTGCTACCTAGGTGAGAATATAACAAGTTAACTATAATAGACAAGATAAGTTGTGTCTGCATTGTGCTGCTACCTAGGTGAGAATATAACAAGTTAACTATAATAGACAAGATAAGTTGTGTCTGCATTGTGCTGCTACCTAGGTGAGAATATAACAAGTTAACTATAATAGACAAGATAAGTTGTGTCTGCATTGTGCTGCTACCTAGGTGAGAATATAACAAGTTAACTATAATAGACAAGATAAGTTGTGTCTGCATTGTGCTGCTACCTAGGTGAGAATATAACAAGTTAACTATAATAGACAAGATAAGTTGTGTCTGCATTGTGCTGCTACCTAGGTGAGAATATAACAAGTTAACTATAATAGACAAGATAAGTTGTGTCTGCATTGTGCTGCTACCTAGGTGAGAATATAACAAGTTAACTATAATAGACAAGATAAGTTGTGTCTGCATTGTGCTGCTACCTAGGTGAGAATATAACAAGTTAACTATAATAGACAAGATAAGTTGTGTCTGCATTGTGCTGCTACCTAGGTGAGAATATAACAAGTTAACTATAATAGACAAGATAAGTTGTGTCTGCATTGTGCTGCTACCTAGGTGAGAATATAACAAGTTAACTATAATAGACAAGATAAGTTGTGTCTGCATTGTGCTGCTACCTAGGTGAGAATATAACAAGTTAACTATAATAGACAAGATAAGTTGTGTCTGCATTGTGCTGCTACCTAGGTGAGAATATAACAAGTTAACTATAATAGACAAGATAAGTTGTGTCTGCATTGTGCTGCTACCTAGGTGAGAATATAACAAGTTAACTATAATAGACAAGATAAGTTGTGTCTGCATTGTGCTGCTACCTAGGTGAGAATATAACAAGTTAACTATAATAGACAAGATAAGTTGTGTCTGCATTGTGCTGCTACCTAGGTGAGAATATAACAAGTTAACTATAATAGACAAGATAAGTTGTGTCTGCATTGTGCTGCTACCTAGGTGAGAATATAACAAGTTAACTATAATAGACAAGATAAGTTGTGTCTGCATTGTGCTGCTACCTAGGTGAGAATATAACAAGTTAACTATAATAGACAAGATAAGTTGTGTCTGCATTGTGCTGCTACCTAGGTGAGAATATAACAAGTTAACTATAATAGACAAGATAAGTTGTGTCTGCATTGTGCTGCTACCTAGGTGAGAATATAACAAGTTAACTATAATAGACAAGATAAGTTGTGTCTGCATTGTGCTGCTACCTAGGTGAGAATATAACAAGTTAACTATAATAGACAAGATAAGTTGTGTCTGCATTGTGCTGCTACCTAGGTGAGAATATAACAAGTTAACTATAATAGACAAGATAAGTTGTGTCTGCATTGTGCTGCTACCTAGGTGAGAATATAACAAGTTAACTATAATAGACAAGATAAGTTGTGTCTGCATTGTGCTGCTACCTAGGTGAGAATATAACAAGTTAACTATAATAGACAAGATAAGTTGTGTCTGCATTGTGCTGCTACCTAGGTGAGAATATAACAAGTTAACTATAATAGACAAGATAAGTTGTGTCTGCATTGTGCTGCTACCTAGGTGAGAATATAACAAGTTAACTATAATAGACAAGATAAGTTGTGTCTGCATTGTGCTGCTACCTAGGTGAGAATATAACAAGTTAACTATAATAGACAAGATAAGTTGTGTCTGCATTGTGCTGCTACCTAGGTGAGAATATAACAAGTTAACTATAATAGACAAGATAAGTTGTGTCTGCATTGTGCTGCTACCTAGGTGAGAATATAACAAGTTAACTATAATAGACAAGATAAGTTGTGTCTGCATTGTGCTGCTACCTAGGTGAGAATATAACAAGTTAACTATAATAGACAAGATAAGTTGTGTCTGCATTGTGCTGCTACCTAGGTGAGAATATAACAAGTTAACTATAATAGACAAGATAAGTTGTGTCTGCATTGTGCTGCTACCTAGGTGAGAATATAACAAGTTAACTATAATAGACAAGATAAGTTGTGTCTGCATTGTGCTGCTACCTAGGTGAGAATATAACAAGTTAACTATAATAGACAAGATAAGTTGTGTCTGCATTGTGCTGCTACCTAGGTGAGAATATAACAAGTTAACTATAATAGACAAGATAAGTTGTGTCTGCATTGTGCTGCTACCTAGGTGAGAATATAACAAGTTAACTATAATAGACAAGATAAGTTGTGTCTGCATTGTGCTGCTACCTAGGTGAGAATATAACAAGTTAACTATAATAGACAAGATAAGTTGTGTCTGCATTGTGCTGCTACCTAGGTGAGAATATAACAAGTTAACTATAATAGACAAGATAAGTTGTGTCTGCATTGTGCTGCTACCTAGGTGAGAATATAACAAGTTAACTATAATAGACAAGATAAGTTGTGTCTGCATTGTGCTGCTACCTAGGTGAGAATATAACAAGTTAACTATAATAGACAAGATAAGTTGTGTCTGCATTGTGCTGCTACCTAGGTGAGAATATAACAAGTTAACTATAATAGACAAGATAAGTTGTGTCTGCATTGTGCTGCTACCTAGGTGAGAATATAACAAGTTAACTATAATAGACAAGATAAGTTGTGTCTGCATTGTGCTGCTACCTAGGTGAGAATATAACAAGTTAACTATAATAGACAAGATAAGTTGTGTCTGCATTGTGCTGCTACCTAGGTGAGAATATAACAAGTTAACTATAATAGACAAGATAAGTTGTGTCTGCATTGTGCTGCTACCTAGGTGAGAATATAACAAGTTAACTATAATAGACAAGATAAGTTGTGTCTGCATTGTGCTGCTACCTAGGTGAGAATATAACAAGTTAACTATAATAGACAAGATAAGTTGTGTCTGCATTGTGCTGCTACCTAGGTGAGAATATAACAAGTTAACTATAATAGACAAGATAAGTTGTGTCTGCATTGTGCTGCTACCTAGGTGAGAATATAACAAGTTAACTATAATAGACAAGATAAGTTGTGTCTGCATTGTGCTGCTACCTAGGTGAGAATATAACAAGTTAACTATAATAGACAAGATAAGTTGTGTCTGCATTGTGCTGCTACCTAGGTGAGAATATAACAAGTTAACTATAATAGACAAGATAAGTTGTGTCTGCATTGTGCTGCTACCTAGGTGAGAATATAACAAGTTAACTATAATAGACAAGATAAGTTGTGTCTGCATTGTGCTGCTACCTAGGTGAGAATATAACAAGTTAACTATAATAGACAAGATAAGTTGTGTCTGCATTGTGCTGCTACCTAGGTGAGAATATAACAAGTTAACTATAATAGACAAGATAAGTTGTGTCTGCATTGTGCTGCTACCTAGGTGAGAATATAACAAGTTAACTATAATAGACAAGATAAGTTGTGTCTGCATTGTGCTGCTACCTAGGTGAGAATATAACAAGTTAACTATAATAGACAAGATAAGTTGTGTCTGCATTGTGCTGCTACCTAGGTGAGAATATAACAAGTTAACTATAATAGACAAGATAAGTTGTGTCTGCATTGTGCTGCTACCTAGGTGAGAATATAACAAGTTAACTATAATAGACAAGATAAGTTGTGTCTGCATTGTGCTGCTACCTAGGTGAGAATATAACAAGTTAACTATAATAGACAAGATAAGTTGTGTCTGCATTGTGCTGCTACCTAGGTGAGAATATAACAAGTTAACTATAATAGACAAGATAAGTTGTGTCTGCATTGTGCTGCTACCTAGGTGAGAATATAACAAGTTAACTATAATAGACAAGATAAGTTGTGTCTGCATTGTGCTGCTACCTAGGTGAGAATATAACAAGTTAACTATAATAGACAAGATAAGTTGTGTCTGCATTGTGCTGCTACCTAGGTGAGAATATAACAAGTTAACTATAATAGACAAGATAAGTTGTGTCTGCATTGTGCTGCTACCTAGGTGAGAATATAACAAGTTAANATCTACAGAAGGGAGACAAAAATAAAAGATGATTTTAATTTTAAATTATTTTATTAAACAAAAAGTAAAAATGTATACAAAAAATATTAAATATGATATTAACTATTCACAAAATAAGTTTAATCGCGTGGTTTCACTCACAGTGTGAGCTCAGAAATTATATTATTTTCTTAGTATGCATTGCATTAATATGATTTTTGAGAATATCCTTTCTGCTGCTTTTGTATTTACAGTGGGCACATATAAACGCCCTTATTTTGTTATGTTTCGCGTTGATATGCAATCTCATCTGATGCTTACGCCTGCAATTGTACTTACAGTGGGCACATATAAACGCCCTTATTTTGTTATGTACCGTGTCAACATGGTCTTTGAGATAACTGTTACAACTGGTTTTGTACTCACAGTGAGGGCACTCAAAGGCCCTTATTTTCTTGTGCACCGAGTCGATGTGTCTTTTCAGTGAATTCCTCCAGTCAGATCTGTGCTCACAGTGAGGGCACGGAAACGCCCTTAATTTCTTATGAACCGTGTCGACATGCCTTTTCAGCCTAGTCTCCCAGTTGGTTTTAAACTGACAGTGAGGACACTGAAACCCCCATACTTTCTTATGTAACGAGTCAACATGTCTTTTCAGCGTAGTCTTATAACTGGTTTTAAACTCACAGTGAGGGCACTCAAGCGCCTTTATTTTCTTATGCACCGTGTCAATATGAATCTTCAGCTTACTCTTCCACTTGGCTTTATACAAACAGTGAGGGCACTGAAGTGTGTTTACGGTGTTATGCACACTGTGAATATGCTGTGCTAGGTTATCCTTCAAACAGGATTTGAACTCACAGTGAGGGCACTGAGAAGCAATTATATTCTCAAGTGGGTAGTAGACATAGATCAGCAGGTCAGACGGTAGCTCTGCAGTTTGTGGGTAGTTAGAGTTCTGCATACTCCCGTCACTTCCTGTAGCCAGTTTATTCGCCGCACCTAAAAACAATACAGTCCGATTATGTATTTTAAATTTCAATACATTATAAACAAATATAATTTAATGCAGGGGTATTCACTACACGGCCCGTAGGCCGCATGCGGCCCTCAGTACAATATTGTGTGGCCCCCGACCGTACGTACGTGAAACTTGCGATATTTTCCCCATTATCTTACGTCGCTAGAAAATAAATTAAGTGCCTAAGAAATTACAATAAATAAATTGTTCAAAACTAATCCTGACCATTTTTGCTTGAACCTACACAAGTGAATCAACTTTTAGTTGAATGAATTTCATTAAGAACAAAAATAGGTCCCGCCTAATACATGAAATCCTTCAGCAACTCCAAAGAATAGCAGTGTCCAAAGACCAAAACAGTCTGCAGACAGCCCACAGACAGTCTGGAGACTGTTTTGTCTCCAGTGTGCGCCTAGCCTAAGAAAACACGTTTTCATTGTTTTTCATAACTATTGATTAAATGACAGATTATTATAGATTTTAAGTAATATTGCATAATGGCTGTGTACTGATCTATTTAATCTACAATGATTAGGAGCACAACTTTTATTATATTACACTTACTATTGTTAAGTTACTATTTCAGTTTTTNAACAAGTATTTACTCAATTAATTTGTAATTTTAAGAAATAAAAATGTTAATTTAAATCAAATTATAGTCATTATTAACTACGGGAAACATACAGAGAAAAATAGACTCCAGCGTATAATTTGATTTAAATTAAAATTTAAATGTTCCGTAGTATGAATACTACCAAAAACGTAGAAATAAAATGAGAATTATAAATTAAATAAATAAAATGAATTAAAATCGATGTATCTACCATTTAGGGCATTAAAAGTCATGCGAGGCTAATTGCTTTCACAAATAAGGTTTATATTTTATATGTAAAACTAAAATCTGAAGAGAGATAAGTAATACGTTAAACCCTTTTTAATCTTTTAAGTTAGTTTTGGATCCTTTTAGGGTTAATCTTTCCGTGGTATGAATACTACCAAAAACTTAAAAAAAAGAGGAGTACATTAAGTGATTGTAGCCTGAGCGATGAAACGGTTCCTGGAGGCTATTTGGTTTNTAAATTGTGTTAACCACGAGTTTACTGACCTATACTGCTATCTAGTAGACAAGCTATTAACTGATTTCAATAGGCATAAAGAGAAGCTTCTCGATCCTCGATTAAAAATGATTTATTTATTGTTCGAAGCCTTATTTTGACTTTCTTTTATTCACAGTGTTGAACAAGACAAGTCCTTTTTATTTTGAATAGACAAAATAATTTTAATGCTTTCTTCAGGTTGAATAAGAATGACAGGTTTTCGCTGAAATATTATCCTGAACATATTACGGCTGATATAAAAGTACATTTCTAAGCGAGTTGTTTATGCACCGCATCACTAGTTATTAACAAGTATTTACTCAATTAATTTGTAATTTTAAGAAATAAAAATGTTAATTTAAATCAAATTATAGTCATTATTAACTACGGGAAACATACAGAGAAAAATAGACTCCAGCGTATAATTTGATTTAAATTAAAATTTAAATGTTCCGTAGTATGAATACTACCAAAAACGTAGAAATAAAATGAGAATTATAAATTAAATAAATAAAATGAATTAAAATCGATGTATCTACCATTTAGGGCATTAAAAGTCATGCGAGGCTAATTGCTTTCACAAATAAGGTTTATATTTTATATGTAAAACTAAAATCTGAAGAGAGATAAAGTAATAAGTTAAACCCTTTTTAATCTTTTAAGTTAGTTTTGGATCCTTTTAGGGTTAATCTTTCCGTGGTATGAATACTACCAAAAACTTAAAAAAAAGGAGTACATTAAGTGATTGTAGCCTGAGCGATGAAACGGTTCCTGGAGGCCGATTCTGTAACTTTTTGATATATATCCACTATGACATTATATATCAAACCTTGCTATATATCAAGGTGTTGTTATATAATGTAGTGAATCTGTAAAGTGATGCCAGCGCTGTATGTGGCCGTATACTGAACTACGGATTGACAGCGATCTTTTTATTGGCCATTTTATAGT
>KZ654626.1:18801-35862 GCA_001010745.2 Gerris buenoi
CTGCAAAGTGCTATCAAGTATGAATTTAAAATAATTCTTCGGTTTAGGTCCGGTAATATTTTATTATTAATAATATTAATTTAGAATTTATAAGAACACATTTAAATATTCACTTTCAGCTTTCACCAATACTATCCAGAAGATGAAGACCCCAGAAATATAAACCTATGGGTAATCAACCTTTTTATAACCTTCAATGAAGTTAATGCATGTAAATTAACTATTATCTAATGACAATGAAGCTTTAATTGAACCATCCTCCGAAGAAATATATATTTGTTTATAGATTGTTTAAGTAAGCCTGAAAAAGTCGTAGATAAAATTTATATGATCGAAATTTAATCACCATTTTCAGTCATAAAACGAAGTATTGTGGGGTCATATCCGTAATTCCCGCTGATTTTTGTCAACCGGTCTGCAGAATTAATTCAAGTTTTTTACCGGTCCGCGTTCAAAAAAGGTTGAGAACCACTGCTCTAACCAACTTAGCTACACTGAAGAATATTTTCCTCTGTTGATATCGATACCTAATAGACCCGAAATAAGCTTCCAACTTTCCACAAGTCTAGAAGTCAATATTGACGACGATAGAGCTAGACCGAGAAATAACGCTTATAATTATACAGTACCCAAATATTACCTGTACCTTGTACAATCAATTAAAAATTCAATTTTTTATATTTTGGTAGTATTCATAATACTACAGATAGTTTAAATTTTAGTTTAAATCAAATTATGATTATTTTTAACAACGGGAGACAGAAAGGGAAAAATAGATTTCAGCGCCGGGATTCGAACCGCGGGCCTCCTTTATTTCCAGTAAAGATGCTCTAAAAACAACTAAGCTTCCAAAAAATATAATTCATAAAAATAACTTCTTCTAGGCGGGGAATCGAAGCCGGCCAATCTCCGTCTACGTGCAAAGTTATATTTTCTCAGGAACTAGATTTCTCCCGTGAAAACGGCTTATATATTTGTTAAATTTCATATTTAAATGGACTACATTTTAGAATATTTGAAAATTAAAATTATCGTAACCCCTAAAAACTTTCTATTTGAGTTATAATTCAATTCTAGATTCCACCTCAGCGGGGATATGATTTATCTGAACATGTATGCGAAGTTTTGTTTAAATCAGCTCAGTAATTTAGGTTTCTCGTGTCTGCAGACAGACAACAGACAGACATTTTTTTGGACTCAGGGACCTGAAACGTGTAAATACATTAAAATGATAAAATCTAATATTCGTGCAATCATTATACTTTCTTTTTATATAAGAAAGTAAAAATTTAAGTTGTCGCAAAAATAAAAAATCGGTCAGGGACAACTCAGACAAACTTTCTCATATACGAGTTAATAATTATTTAGCCCAGTGTTTTCCATTTACTAGTTTTCATATGTACATTTAATTATTATTGAACATTTTATCAAAGTTTATTATAAAAATAACTTCTTCTGGGCGGAGAATCGAACCCGGGCTCTATCCGTCCGCGTTTTAACTTTTATCTCCAGAACTAGATTTTTCCGGGAAAACCGCATATTTCGTTGGATTCGTATTTAAATGGAATATAGATTTTTTTAATCAAAATCGTCGGAACCGTTTTTGTGTAATACTTTTTTTCAAGTTTTTTTCAGAGTTTTTGGGGTGGTAGCGCCCCCAAATTTGGAGCTAAAATCCATTTCTCGATTTTTCCTCGGAGTATGAACATGTATGCCAAATTTCGTCAAAATCAGTAGTTTAGGGTCGAGGCGTATGCACAGACAGACTACGGACAGACATTTTTTAAAAACCACTTTTTGGGACTCAGGGGACCTCAAAAAATCTTAAAATCGAATTTTCGCGCCGTCACAATACTTTCTCTTTATATGAGAGTATATGATAAATAAAGTTAAAGATGTTAAAGAAGTTAAAAATTAAGTGTTTTTTTAACTGTGTTAGTAATTGTTATTTTTATTTAGTTTTAGTTAAAGATTTTTTATTAAATGACAGAGATGTTTTAAATTTATCATTTATATTATAAATGATAAATTCAGTATAATCTAACTGGAAATTTATCATTTTTAACATTTTAATAATTATTACACCCATCTTAATTTAATACTAGAAGAATAATTTATAACAAATATTGTAAAAGATCTTTGTAAATTTTAATTGTTGTAGTTTTTTAATTGTTGTTATTTTAATTATATATATTATAAAAAAACATAATTGTTTCAGGTTTGAAAATGTCTAAAATTNATTGAAAATCAAGGGACAACTATAAAAAACTTATTTATATGAGAAGTAAAAAGCAACGATTGCTCCATATTCCTCGGATACATTTTCTTGAAATGTTTAATATAACATTATATTTACCCTGGATACCCTAATGTTTTATTTATTAAATATAATACTAATTCTAACTAACGTTGCGGTCATATGAGCTTTTACTGTTGGAAAATATCTACTCGGATTAGAGTTAACAACCCAAAACATCCAGATCACACTTAAACAAATGCTTTTAAGAAATAGTGCTTTTTTTTTTAGAAATGTTTCTAAAATTAGATATTCAAGTAAAAGTGTGACATTTTAAAATGCTTTTATTTAACTTAACATGTCCCTAATCTTGAAACATGAATTAGAGCATCGACTATGTAGAAACTTTGCCCAGATTATACATGTTCAATGACAATTGACAATACAATATTTATCACGTTTCCATGTGTACATAAAAGGATTGAATCCGGATTTGGGATTTAACAAGTTAAGAATTTCCAAGAGTGGTATTAAATCCGTATTGAATACGAAATTAAAAAATCAAGCTTCAAAAAATAACCTTCACCTGTTATAACCATGCTTTTTATTACGTATTTTGACAGATTTTACTACAGTTTCTACAGAAATACACTAGGTTCGCTCATACCCACGCTCTGCGCATGTCAGGATGGAGTTCAGGTGTTTCCATGCAACTAGATCCAGATACGATCCCAGAATTTAGTGGATTGTATCGGGATCGGGATTGTACTTAATCCGTTTTGAAGCTAGGTTTCCATGGACACTTTGAATCCAAAACATGTACTCTACCCGCATTCAATCTGTATTTAAACATCATGGAAACGTAGTAATTATAATTAAAGCGAGCGTCAGCTCAAATTAAACAATCAAATGTTCTGACAAGTAAAATTTCAACTTGATACAAGCAGTAGTTATTCTGTTGTGAAGTGATACATTTTATAATTGTTAAAAAAAAACATTTTATAATTGTTGTTTTGTCTTAATAGTTATTAAGTCAAAGTTATTTGTATTCTAAAAAAACATAGGGGAGTAACAATCTAAAGAATTACCAGAATATGTATAAAGGCACTTTTCACATTCGCTACAATCATCTCTATCTCTAGCTCTCTATTACAATCATCTCTATCTCTAGCTCTCTATTACAATCATCTCTATCTCTATCTCTCTATTACAATCATCTCTATCTCTATTACAATCATCTCTATCTCTAGCTCTCTATTGCTATCATCCTCTCTATCAACTCACCATGATTAACTATTTTCATAATATTATCTTAGATATATTGCATTACGTTCGCTTCAATGATAGAGCCATGTGATGCCTAGTTAGTCATTAAATTTTCAAAAATCATCTAATTGATAGTAATATGTAATAAACTAAAAATGAACGACACGGCGAAAGATTAGTCTAGAGAGACATCGAAATCACCAACTTTATGTTTAATTTAGACCTATTTAATATTATTATTGTGTCGTTAGATATTTAGAGCAAATATGCAAGGGCATATATTGAGTAATAGGTAATTATAAATTGTACATAACATATTGTAATTCAGTTCACCTACTGTTTACTGTCATCGCCCGCATCCTTCTTTATCTGAACAAATTCTGTAATGACATGAAAAGTGGCGTTCTGGTAAAGTAATTAATATCCAAAGTCATTAACGGAGAATTAACAAAAAATGAACTTTACATCATCCCATCATTAAGTGTGCTTTAGAAAATAAATCTAGATATTTCAATAAAAATGTTGTGATATTTGATTTACAAATTTACAACGGACACATACATTTATATTGGAATTTGGCCTTGTATGCATTTCATTGTCATCAGATATATAACTTTGCATTCCCGATATAAATTTAGTTTTCGACAAATGAAGACTGTTGAAATAAAAATATTCAAAAGTTTATTGTGGGTCGTTGAAGGGTTCAAAATAACTTTTTCTTCACACTTTTTCTTTTAACATTTGGCTATATTTCGCCCCTCTCCGAGGCATAGACGTGCCTGAAAACATCATTTTACAATTTTTTTCAGATAGTTTGGTACATTAAATGATTTATTTTATAAGTAAACTGGTTAATAATACATAATAACATGAAATATAACTGAACGCACATTATATAAGGAAAGAAGGTGACATACCAGGTTTTGGACGAAGTTTTACATTTTTTATATAGATAAAAAGTTGGTCAAAAACTCTAACGTAGTTAGATTTGTCATTTTATGACTACTGTCACTCTGTCTTCCATACTGGTTAACATTTATATATTTAAAAACTAACAAAAATTAACAATAAATAACATATCACAGAATTAAAAACTCGTAACTATAAAAAATGATAAGGTAACTATGGAAACCTAGGTTGAAACCTTCCTACTTTTTAATTTTACTATCAAACTAATTTTATTTCTAATTATTTTTTTATTTTTAAATTATTTAGGACTATTAGAACTGATTATTATTATTATTATTATATTATTCTACACTTTATTATTTCCTTTGAATTATATTTTTGGTTTTTGGCGGGAGTATTTGATTTGAAATGGGAAAATATTTATTTTTTAATATATGAGTTTAGAATAGCTGAATAAAATTTGTTAATGTCTTTAGTATCGGATNACGAATCTAAACAGAGATGTAATGTTTATATTACGTATCAATCGTAGATAAAAATATTTTCGTTCTTCAGAACCATGACATAGCTTCCGTTACCTTCCAGTAAGCGGCACTCATTTACATTGTTACCTACCAAAATGTATTTATTTATTTTTGATTTAGTATTAAATCCAAGTGAACTATTCTTTTGTTCAACATTAATTGGATAACTTAAGTTACTTTGCCTTACTAGATGGTTAGGCGAACAGTTATTGTCATTTTTATTTGCACAAAATTGTAATCTTTCTTTGTCTTAAGTTCTGAAGGAATATTTGAACATTCCCCAGTTAAGATTGTCATTGAATTTGAAAAACAAAATGTCAAACACAATCATGTAAATGAACAGTGGGTAACCAAGTAAAATCTACCCACATTCGACCTATTTTACTTTGTTACCCACCTTAGGGGTAACAATGTAAAAAAGGTCCCGGTAAGCTCGGAAGCAATTCAAATGACTGGATTTCTAACAACAAAATGTAAGTTTAAAAATAAAAAAAGTTTTAAAATAAAATTTTATTTGTGGAGAGGTTTTAGATTTTAACTTAGCACACTTTAATTTAAGAGCAATGACTATAATTGATTACCTTAATTTTTGCCGCGAAGTTAATTCTCTAATTGTCTTTATCATTTTAAATACACGTAAATGTATAATTGTTAGGTTCTTAACTAACACTTAAGTACATAATGTCTTTATAAATGACAATTTTTCATTTTATTTTTTGTATTGTTCTTTTTTATCTAGGTTCATCTTTGTTTTCAGTTAACCCTTCAATAAGACAATTTAATATTACAAGAAAAAAAAAATTAGAATTACAAAACTAAAAAAAAAAACAAATAAAAGAACATGGAACTATAATATTGATAAGCATGTTCAGTAGTTTGATTAAACCAACATTAAACTCCCTTATCAATTGAGATAAATTAATCTAATTATAAAAAAGTTAATGTCGTTATAGTTTTTTTTCTTTTTTAATTTTATTTTTATTAACAACCCTCTTGGAGTGTGTGTGTGTTTTTTAATAATGTTTACGACGTTACATGTGAGGAAGGGGGGGGAACATTGTGTCGTATGTAGTTAGAACAATGTTCTGAGAGGGGACGACGGGAGGGGGCGGACATAGATATAGTCTATATTAATGTGGGTAATTTACCCACGTGGCTCCCCCACGCCCCCACGTGGTGACCTCAACTTAAATTAACTTGGATAAACTTGATTAAGTTTTTTGGTTGTTGTGCGTTTAGTCAGTATTAGTTTTTAAATGAGTGTTAATTTTTTTCTTTTCGTTTTTATGTTGTTAGTTATTAGAGAGGAGAATGATTAAAGTTTGTAATATAATTGATGTTAATGGAAAAACATGATGAGAAGAAAAGTCGGTTAATAACAATTGAGTTGATATTTATCTTTTTATACTTTCTCGTATACGAAAGTATTGCCATGACGTGAATGAGTTCTTGAGTTCTGTACCGGGTGATGAAACGAAATCATACTTTATCTACGATTGATACGAAATATAAACATTGTATCTCTGTTTAGATGCGTAGAAAGTGATTCTTTACGCACTTGTATTCATTGCGCATGCGTGTCTCATAATTCTTCTATTTTCCAACCTAGTGCGGTAAACAAGAATAATTCTTCACCTTAACGCCCGATTAGCGATGTTGTGTACATTTAACAAAACTAATTTGCTGTTACTTTAATTAAAGCAACAGTTTATATAAATTTTAAGTGAAAAACAATAATTGATTTATGATTTATGACATTATTACGAAATTGAGGAGAATAATACGCCTCCTGAAATAATTAATACGGCGCAAAATACAAATAATTAATTAATTTCATCTTTATCAAAAGAGAAATACAAACATACAAACAGGAATTTTATTAAATATTTTTTCTGTATTTATTATTAAAATCCAACAATCCTAGTTAAAGTACGGTACCAAATCTTGAGAAAATTGAATTTTGCATTGCTCGTGTGGTACGGGACGCAACTCGAAAATTGAATTTTGCATTGCTCGTGTGGTTTCACTACCCTCGCTGTTGCTCGGGTGTAAACTCCACACTCGCATGTAAAATGCTACTTTCCACACTAGACGCGTAATGTAATATTGCATATTAAATTCGGGGTTCATATCCTCAAAAAACTCTAAAAAAAAATAGGAGGCAGGTGCGTCTAGGAAATTTTTCTTACCAAATAATTCCAAAATTATGGCAGATGTTATGTTGAAATGTGGAGGGCTTATTTGTTTTATAGAATGGGTATAATTAGGGCGACTTTTAGCTTAATTGTTTTTGTTCAACGAAAATTTAGTTTTGTTCAAAATCGAAGACGTAAAGTAAACCTTCTCTAAGATTAGGCAGAGTAATCAGATATTATAGATCTGCGAAATATCTTAAATAAATAAAAAAATATAATAAAATAAGGAAACGACGAATTATGATATTATGTTAATCTTGTTTGAATCAAGTCCATACTTTTATTGTACTAAGAATAAATTGTAAACCTGATGTCATTTCTACATTAGAACTTGAAATAAATTAATTATAAATTCTAATTGACATATAAAACAAATAGTTGTTTCATTTGTATTATTAACTAAGGGAGATCTCACGGTAAAACTATTCTACATTCCGTCATATTTTCTGCTAATTCCTCGTATTGCAAACTCTCAGCTACGAGTTGTCAGTCCAACTGGTATTTCTGCAATCGGTCTAATTTCGTTATTTCTGTTATTTTCAACTTGGTTTAACTAATAAAGGAATTTAATTACATGAAGAAAAGTAAATCTAAGTTGTGATTCATTCTTTAGAAGTTAAGTAAATTGAAATACATGACGATAATTCAAATTGTAGTAATATTATAAATGTTTTTTTTTTTTTAAATTTATTATAACAATATTTGCATAAAAGAAGAAAATAATTCGATGAATATAAATTGATTTCAATAAATTTATTTGTATTAAGACCCCTTAAATCCCAAAAAATAGACTGCCAATTAGTGTGGCACATAGCTTCCTCGCATCCTATCCTCGTACTTTATTGAATTTATTCATTAAGCCATTATTATCTAATTGGTTTAATTGTTTTCCCCGTTTTTTTAATGTGTCAAAATTGTTTTGATATTTTACAAGAATTAAAGTATCAATTTAACAAAAGTTAAAGAACGTAGACAGTTCAAATTAATCTGGGGCTATCTTCGGGTTACTTTCTATAAACTATAAAAGTTTCATTTAAATCAGATTAGTAGTTTTGAAGCTATTGGTGTGAATAAATGTATGTTTGAGCACCTGTGGAAACAATTAGACGCAGAAGGTTAAAACTTATATGGGACCAACAATGGGCTAATTATGACCTACCACCCAAATTTCATTAAAATTGAACGTGTAGTTTTTAAGATATGGCGATTCACAAAAATTGATGTTCAGACCGACAAACACGGAACCAAAAATGATCCCTGATGTCTGAAACGGATTTCTATCTTGGAATTTTTGAAATCGGAGACCTAAAATATTTCGCTCTTTAGAACGATCACATAGCTTCCGTTACCTTCGGTAAGCTCGGAAGCAAAAAATTACAGGGAAATACTTTTTATTTGCGAATAAAGCACTATAACAGTTTCTAAGTTTTTTTTGGTCGATTGCGTGTTGTTTTGGAGGGTTGTTTTATTTTTAGATTTAATTTCAATATTGCTTTCTTAATTTAAAATGTCAGATTAATTTTTTACTTTCTCGTATAAACGGGATGTAATGTGATGGCGCAAAAATTCGATTTTGATGGTATTACACATTTTGAGGTCCTTGAGTACAAAAAAGTGTTTTTGTCTGTCTGTCCAGACACTGTGTAGAGCCTAAACTACTGGGCCGATTTCGACGTAATTTGGCTTACATATACAGATAAATCATATTCCGAGGTGAAATCGGGAAATTAATTTAAACTCCAAATTTGGTGGCGCCAACCCCCTCACCCATAAACTCTTAAAAATCGTGAAAAAAGTATATCTCAAAAACGGTTCCTACGATTTTAATTCTAAAATGTCGTCCATTTAAATATAAATCTAATGATTCAAGTCGTTTTCCGGGGAAAAATCTAGTTTCTGAGTAAATTGCTTTTAACGCGGACGGAGAGAGACCGGGTTCGATTCCCTGCCAAGGAGAAGTTATTTTTATTGATATATTTTCATAAAATGTTCAATAATAATTGAATGTACTAAAACTAATAAATGGAAAACACTGGGCTGCGTGATTACTCGTAATATGAGAAAGTTTGTCTGATATTTTTCTGTACCGGGTGATGAAACGAAATCATACTTTATCTACGATTGATACGAAATATAAACATTGTATCTCTGAAGAATTCCTCTTCTTTACCACCCTAGGGCGGTAAAGAAGAAGAATTCTTCACCTTTACGCACGATTAGCGAGTTTGTTTACATTTAACATAACTTATTTGGTGTTTGTTTGATAGAAGTAACTGTTTTTTTGTTTTATTTTCCCCTCCTCCACACGTTACTTTACACACGATTAGCGAGTTTGTTTACATTTAACATAANTCTTGTGCTAGGTTTAATGTATGCCCCGGTACAGTAGATATCTTATCTACTCCATTTGATTAAGAAAATAAACAAAAATAAAATAAAATAATCTCTGCTAATAACATTAAATAAAACTAAAAAAAATCACACGGCAATGTTAATTGGAAATAAAAGTGAAAAAAAAAACAAAAAAAAACATGTAAATATGAATATGTATATTTTCGGAATAAATAAAAGCTTAAAAACATTAAGGAAACATTAGAAGCCTATAAAGTTGGCAGTAACATCATTAACATCTTTCATATACTTTTTTAAATTTAATGTTGCCTACACTGTTATTTATTACCTCGATGCCAACTGTACGGATCTTTAAGGTAAAAAAAACAGGAGAGATACGTTTTACTCATTAATAAATTATTTAAACATTAGTTTTTAAAAGGTAATTAATACTTGTAAGATATAAAACAGGCATTGTGTTTAGCAGGGCACACTTAGTAATGTACTCAGTAGGTTGGAGCTGTTTTATTTTTTTATAAAAACCACGCCGCTATTATTTTACTTGAGTTTTTAAAGTTAATTTAATAATAATTAACTGTTCTCGCTGTTTTTTTTTTTTTTTTTTTTTTTTTTTTTTTTGTATAAACTGACCGAAATAATGCTGAATTAGAAATTAACAGAAAGGTTTATTTCATTAACCATAAATATTTTTAACCATAAAAACCATATTTTTATTTTTTTAAATTATTTTTATCAAATATATATCCATGTATAAGATACAAAGTATTTATTTATTTATTTATTTTTATTTTTTTGTTCTCAGTCTTCTCTGGTAATATCATATTTTATTTTCATAGTGAAATTTTAATTATTATTTTATTTATTTAATTTGTGTGAGATGGAATTTCTTATTTAATACATACACGCACACATGTATAAATATATAAAATTATAATTAAAGTTGGGAGTCAGACTGAGAAAAATAGACTCCGACGCTGAGATTTGAAACCGGGCCTCCGATATTTCTAGTACAGCGTTCTACCAATTATATGGATACATAATAAATTTCTAAATTTTATAGTGAGATGACATTTTTGGAACGAAGTTACTTATGGCACTTTCGGATCCCGGGAGTGAATCCGAAAAAAAACTATCAAAATCACCGTCACTAATCACCGTCACAAAATCACCGTCACGCAATATCCGTCACGAAATCTATCGATGACAATAACTTGAGTAAAAGTTCACCGAGTTAGTTGAAATTTGGTACACATGTTCATTTTACCAATGCCCAGGCTAAGTTCGTTGGACAATGTTATCCGCCCAAGCGTTCACGCGCAACCCTCGCGTAAACGTAAGCTTTAAAAATGTTAAGACGGGAAAAAGTGTTATTAAGGAAGCCTGTTACTTGACTTGTTTTGTTTAATTTTGTTATATATGTCACATGTCACTTATTTCAATCTGACAGTCTTTAACAATCATACTCTTTAACTAAATTTTTTCTTATATTCAATACATATTTATTGTAAGATGTTTGCTTTAATGATACAAATAATGCTTTTCTTTTAATTTTGCCATAACTCCGCTAGGTACAAACAGTTAGTTACTTTTAATTCTCCGCCATGTATAAGTAGTTAGCAACGTATACGTTAATGAAAAAGTAAGGAACTTCGTTCCTGCCGGGTGTTCCGCGACACCACACGTATTTTTTTTTATCAGCTATGAGTTACAAAAGTACCCAATTCAGTTAAGATTGGTGATGACGTTTCGTCAAGACAATTCCAGAACGAGAGTTCACCAAATTGGAAAAACGAAAAAGATCCAGCTTCTAAGGAGTTTGGAAAAGATTTACTCAAATGCAAAAATTTTACTAAATACGATAGGACCAAAAATGGTCTTTATTTATTAGAGACTATATTACAGGAGTTTTATACAGTAACTGTAATAAGCAAAGATTTTGCTTACGATAGCAGAAGCATTGTAATCATTCTGAAGAATGAAATCATCAATGAATGAAATCACCAAAGAATGAAATCATCAATGAATGAAATCACCAAAGAATGAAATCATCAATGAATGAAATCACCAAAGAATGAAATCATGAATGCATAAAATCATCAATAAATAAAATCATTCATATATAGTGTATAAGGCATATCCTACACAATGTGGCAAGGATCTCATGTTTACGCATGCGCAGTGGCTATGACTGATCCGATCATGATGAAATTCATGCGCCATCATCAAACTAATCTAATCATACTAGTCTAAACTAATCCTCCAAATTTGAGCGGTGTTATAGATTGGGCCATTAAGTCGCGAAGAATTGATGTTTGGAGGATGTTGGGATTGATGTTTGATGTTGGTTATACATTTGGCTGCCATGGATACGCGAGCAATGAAATTTATAGTGGACCATCTATATGGTCTAACCCGCGACCCGCGTAATTCCTAACAAGGACATGACGGCTCACAGACTGATATAAAGAAAGACAGACAGACACGAAACTAGATTTGTTCAGGAAGGTCTAAAAAAAACCATAAATTGTAAGTGGATATTTTGTTTTTAGGGGGTGGGAGGGAATGTTCACCACCCAAAAGTAAGTGAAACCAATGCTTTCACTATATTGGTATACTTCAGAAGTAATAGGGACTAAAATCGTATTTGGATATTCATATTTTTGAGTGGCCTTAGAATTTTATTTAAAGAAGCAAAACGAAAAATTTAATTTCTGATTCATCGATTTGAAACAGTTTCTTTTACTTTAAAAACAAATTAATGATTAATTGTAAATCAGAATTGTAAATTACATAAAGTTTGTGTAAAGTGCAGTGATTTCTTAATCGGGACATAATGTGAAACTTAACGTGCTTAACCCTGGTGAAGCCGTAGTTTTATTTGACGTTAGTTCCCTCCCGGAATTGAACCTGCAACCTCAAGGTCTCGACATCACTCAATCCTTTGTACTATTAAGTAAACGGTTTGTACAGTTTCAAAATCAGTTCTTATGACATCCTTTTGAGTTAAGAATTAATAGTAATAATAATTAAATTGTTTGATAATTAATCTCTGGTATATATTGGCTTGATCACATAATTATAAAATATTGGTGTTCCTATAGGAAATTAAATGTGTACTATTTGGAAAAGTTTCAAAAATGTTAAGGCAGATAACCGTTTAAGACATCAGGGAACATTTTTGGTTCCGCGTGTCCTTTTTTCGGTCTGCCTGCCTGTTGGTCTGTCGCTCAATTGTTGCGAACCAACATATATCTTAAAAATCACTCATTAATATACACAAAGAGCTCGATATAAATAGTTACTTTAAATAACCAAACGTCAAATTAGTTTTGTTAAATGTAAACAAACTCGCTAATCGTGCGTAAAGTTGAAGAATTCTTCTTCTTTACCGCCCTAGGGCAGAAAAAAAGAGGAATTCTTTTGAATTATAAGACGCGCATGCACAATGAATAAAAGTACGTAAAGAATCACTACGCATTTAAACAGAGATAAAATATTAATATTTCGAATCAATCTTAGATAAAAGGTTTTTAAAGTTTGTTTTACCTATTTCTCACCCCTTATAGTAAATTTTATCATGCACATAACTTTTATTCAATTTTCTTAATCAAGGAAATATCATTGATAAATTGAACAAGAAAATAAATAGTTACAATACTACAAAATTAACCAATCATAAATCAATTACAAATATTAAAATTCAATTCAATTACAAATATAAAAACAAAATCAATCAACTACCACTTATATTCTACAAACAGTAAATCATTCATTATTTATTAATTATTTTTTAAAAAGGAAAAAACAAGTTTTTTTTTTTTTAAATAATTTGATTTCCCAATAAAAAATAGTATATGAAAATGGTAGGAACAAGTAGGTATTGATAATCAAGTTCCCATAACTTACCCACTTGAAAAAATCATTAATTTAAAAAAAAAATAAATCTTAATGTTCTAGAATTTCACGAATCTCTATAAAAAAATAACCTTACAAGATTATTGATTTTTTTTTTTTTTTTAATATTAATTCCATTTGATATTATGATTGGATTCTTTTTCTTTTTAGTGATATTTTCATATTACAAATCTTGGTAATGAGTAATATATTAATAATTTATCTTGGAGCAACTGTTGAGAATGAGTCGTTTGAACTTTTTTTCCTATTTAGACAGTTAAAAGATCTCGATATATTTTTTTTAAATCAGTAAAACCTAATCGGAATTCTAAATAGAGACGTTTTTATATTATTATTCAATACAGTTTTTTTTTATATGAAGAAAACAATATTAAGATAAAAATCTTATAACGATTATTGGTTGAGGAAACCCGTTGATTCTGATTTTTTTGCAATTTAAATTGCTTAGCTCTCTCTTTCTTCATATATATATATAGGAAAAGTTTCAAAAATGTTAAGGCNTTATGTTGTGTGAGTAAGGATGTGGGTAGCTGAAGAAGGAAACAGGAGTTGTTTGAAGTTCATAAGAACAGAGTCAAGTTGTGGGACTTTATCGCGAAGTCCCTGGCAAATGATTTCCTTGAAGCTTTACCTTACTTTGATTTTTTTTCCTTAATGTCGAAAGAAGTCCGAAGACTGCGGTGAGAATATCCAATCAACCCCCAGGTATGGAGTATGGATGCTTGAAAAAAACTCGACAATCTGCCATCTCCTCAGACGAGATATCTTTTCAAAACAATTATTATTGTATATTTGATTTGATGTAAGATAATCAAAACTTATTGACAGTTTATAAGATGAAAGTGTTAACTGTATTAAACGACTGAACACGACATATTAAGGTCTGAACACTGATATATATTTGTTTATATTTATTTATCATCTCTCGACTTGAAATTGTCAAGATTAAATTGTGATGTATATTTTGAGTGTATAATAAATAATTATATTATGTGTTACTGAATACTAGTAGAATTGCTACTTAGTTAAGGATTCTACAAACACGACATATTGCAAACGACGGACCACGACACATAAGCGACTGAGCACGACACATAAGCGACTGAGCACGACACATAAGCGACTGAGCACGACAAAGTAAAGCAATCTAAACATTTATATCAATTAAATCATCTATTGCACATATCCAAATCAGTCTATGAACAATCTAATTTATCTATTATAGTTTTTTTTTTTTACAATAAGCTCGTTAAATTATATTATCCACGAGAAGTCCAAATTTATTTCTGTAAAAACAAGTATGTAGTATTCTTCACCATTCATCTGAAGAAACAAGAATTGTTGTCTACTCACGACTGAAAAATTAATTACATACTAAACTGTTTTTTAGGCTGGAANTAGTTTAATTGTACTATTTATCTGTAGAAACAAGTAGTATTACACGCTTTCATTTAACATTATATAAAATTTAAGGATTATTGTGATAATAACAAGTACCTATAATAGTTTTTTATGGTCAGTTACGAATTGTTACCAATTTGCGTGGAGATTTTGAGTATGTTAAAGGTTTTTTTTGACAGTAAGGTCGTTATTATATATTATCCGCGAGTAAATCCAAATGAATTTCTCTAAAAACAGGTAGTATTTTGCACTATAATATTTTTCTAAAGAAACAAATTATTTGTGGCAATATTTTATCTTAGATACAAGTAGTTTTGGCACTATTTATCTTAGAAACAAGTAGTTTTGGCACTATTTATCTTATAAACAAGTAGTTTTGGCACTATTTATCTTAGATACAAGTAGTTTTGGTACTACTTATCTTAGAAACAAGTAGTTTTGGCACTACTTATATTAGAAACAAGTAGTTTTAGTACTATTTATCTTAGAAACAAGTAGTTTTGGCACTATTTATCTTAGATACAAGTAGTTTTGGTACTACTTATCTTAGAAACAAGTAGTTTTGGCACTACTTATCTTAGAAACAAGTAGTTTTAGTACTATTTATCTTAGAAACAAGTAGTTTTGGCACTACTTATCTTAGAAACAAGTAGTTTTAGTACTATTTATCTTAGAAACAAGTAGTTTTGGCACTACTTATATTAGAAACAAGTAGTTTTAGTACTATTTATCTTAGAAACAAGTAGTTTTGGCACTATTTATCTTAGAANATAAAATAAATAAAGGGAACAGAAAACAAATCAGTAACACCAGATATGGTTAACTGGAAAAGAAATAATAATAATAATAAAAAAAAAAAAACGGAGATAATGTTGGAATAAAATTATAATAAATGTGGAAGATTAAAAATGCAGTCTTGAGGAGAACTTATTATGCAGACGTGGAGAAGGTCGAAAGAATATTAATCGAGTGATATTTGCTGTTTTTTTCTTGATTATGTTGTGTGAGTAAGGATGTCGGTAGCTGAAGAAGGAAACAGGAGTTGTTTGAAGTTCATAAGAACAGAGTCAAGTTGTGGGACTTTATCGCGAAGTCCCTGGCAAATGATTTCCTTGAAGCTTTACCTTACTTTGATTTTTTTTCCTTAATGTCGAAAGAAGTCCGAAGACTGCGGTGAGAATATCCAATCAACCCCCAGGTATGGAGTATGGATGCTTGAAAAAAACTCGACAATCTGCCATCTCCTCAGACGAGATATCTTTTCAAAACAATTATTATTGTATATTTGATTTGATGTAAGATAATCAAAACTTATTGACAGTTTATAAGATGAAAGTGTTAACTGTATTAAACGACTATGAACACGACATATAATATAAACGACTGAATACGATATATAAATGACTGAACACGACACATAAACGATTGAACACGACATATAAACGACTGAATACGACATATAAATTATAAACGACTGAACACGTCATATAAACGTCTGAACACAACATATAAACGTCTGAACACGACATAAATATAAGACTGAACACGACATATAAACGACTGAACAAAACATATAAACTTCTAAACGCGACGTATAAACGACTGAACACGACAAAGTAAAGCAATCAAAACATTCATATCAATTAATCAACAATTATACAAATCAGTCTATGAACAATCAAATTATTTGCCTACTATTGTATTATCCACAAACAAAGTTAATTCAAATGTATTTCTGTAAAACAAGTAGTGTCCTGCACCATTCATCTGAACAAACAAAAATATATGTACTTAACTTTTTTAGGGCTAGAAAGTACTATTTCGCTGATTTGTCACTAAAGTATTAAAACCAGGCAGAAAAGTAATTGAAAGAGTCAGGGAAATATTTTTCTGCTTAGGCAGGAAAAGTACAGTGTTTACCAGAGTGTGCCATAACATCTATTTTTGTTTGTGTTTAGTTTTATACATTTTTTTAATTAAATAACAATGTTATATTATTAATGCATTTGTATGGTTACCTAAGCTTCCATTGAAATATTAAAGCAGATTTAACTACTTGTAGAAAGAAGTAGTTTTATTGTAATAAATATTATTAGCAAATAGTTTTTGGCACAATTAATTTGTAGAAACAAGTATTTTTATTGTACTATTGATTTGTAGAAACAAGTAGTTTAATTGTACTATTTATCTGTAGAAACAAGTAGTTTAATTGTACTATTTATCTGTAGAGACAAGTAGTTTAATTGTACTATTTATCTGTAGA